>JABFQD010004224.1:0-12076 GCA_022817045.1 Psix sp. ZL-2020 | reverse complement strand
ATTATCTTAAACCGCAAATTCAATATGTTTCCTGTTGTAAATTGACAAATTAACGAAAACTTAATTCATTATCACCATAGGTCTTTGCTTGTTCTTTTTATGAATATTTGAATATGAAACTAAATACAATTTTCATGTTTCTTGCAAACGTAAATTTTGATCATTTCATCCATATCATTTTATTACACAGCTATACATCTTAAAACCATAGCATAAGCCATTAACATAAACCATCCATTTCTATTTTCATCATTTAAACTCAACTTCAAATTTAAATGTAGACGTTAGTCTTTTTTAAAACTCATACAAACACTGGGCCATCTTGATTTAAAATATCGTTTTTCCAAGTATTAATCTTAGAAAAAGAGGAAACATTTTTCCAGCATTGATGATTTCACACGCCAGACAAAGGAGGCTTATTTTTGGAACATGATTGGAACGCTAACGCGGAATAAATTTGTCAGAGTGAAGGTTAAAGAAAGTACCGTTAGGATTTTTGGTCAGTCAGAGCAGAAGATATCGATAACCGAAGGAGTCGCAAATATGTAACCACAATTTCGTAATAACATACGCTCGTGCGCGAGCAAAATGAAAAGAGAGTTCAGCCAGATGAAATCGATACGCTCGGACGCGCGATTCTCCGTCTCCGTCGCTGCCGACGTGGCTCGCGTTTTCGAAAATAAGATTGTCTCGTGGAATTCGGGTCACGCTTCACCACTGTCGGAAGCATTATAAATGTTTCACATCTCGATAACGCAGAAATGCATAACATCACTTTTTCCTGTTTCATGAGCCGAAAATCACGGACAAGTTAAAAAAAAAAGAGAAGTGCACATTTTGTTCATATGAGAAAAAAAAGGGTATGGGATTTTAAGCTCCAAACGAGATATTCACCGCGTTACATAACAGAAAATAAAAAATACATCAAACAGCATCTTTAATACAATCATTATTGCTATTATTATTGTTGTCCGTTTATTTGATTTCGTGTAAAATTAACAGCGAGAGTGTGGATTATTAATTGGCATTTGATACTTGAGTAGAGCGTAATCCGCGCTTGTTACTAATTCAGCTATCAATATACTAATATAAAATATCGTTATCCAACAAGTCAGCTGGCAGTATTACACGCATTTATATAATAAAGTTGCACAAAGGTGATAAAACTGTAAAACAAGAAGATTATTTTTTCAAATGAGCGTTAAACGAAAGTCCAGCGCGGCGCTTTTTCTGCGCATAGAAATTAATGGAAAAACTATTATGTCGCGCTTTTTCGAGCAAGTATCACTGTAATGTAACTGTTATGTTGACATTAAGACAACATAATCCGTTATGAAAAGTCTGACATGAAAGTCATCGCAGCCTTACTTTCAAGCCAACCACGGCAGACCTTCGTCTGCGCATTTTTCCCCGTCATTTATTTATCGATCATTTTCATTTCACAGTCACGCACCCAATTAGAATCCAATTCAATTAGACCAATTTTATTTAGAGATCAACATCATGTTGAATTGATCGTTATATATTATCTTCATCACCATATGCGCGGTTATTTCAAGCAACTCTCAGCTTATTTTAGTAATTTGAAATCGAGTTATTCGTTATTGGATCTGCGTAAGGGGAATTAGTTACATAATTGGAATGGAATTTTTCTCATAGTTAACAATCGGAAGGTACGCAAGTAACACTTGTTGCATTGATTAACAAAGGTGCGTTCAAATTGACGGGTTTTTTGTGGCGCAGCTTAGGTACTTGGCAATGTCGTACAATGAAAAGTGAAGGGAGCACGTGTGCTCGAACGGTTTCGACCACACGGCGAGCACTTCTGGAAGCCATGTTTCCTCGCACTTCCGTTATGCTTATAACATATTCCCTTCTTAAATGGTCAATTTCTTTTCACAAAAAGCTTCCACTTTTCTTCTATTCCGGAAATTATTTAAAATCGTATCTGATTCCAAATCATAATGAATAGGTATAAAGTAATGACGAGAGATGAGCTCAGTTGCTTGTCTTTAATAATATTTTCTCTGCCTTACTACAAGAATCACAAATATTTATTGCGTCTTTGAGTGTGAATAAAACTGTTTATGAGAATAGTATTTGTTCGAACATAAGTTATATTTTATAATCCAATAAGATGATCCATATCCATAAACCAATTAAGATGAGCAGATTGTGATAAGCTACTTTCAAGTTCAACTTACGTTTCATTTAAACTCAAATAATGTTGTTACGAGAAAGACAATTTGCCGAGATAAACACGAGGAAAAATATGTCATCGTTGGGCGACAATAAAGTCATAATCGTCGAAACAAAGTTGGCATTCGCGAAAGCGGAAGGACGTATCGTTGCAGTAATCCAGTTATGCGCTCGAATTATCGCGTCGTAAAATCGACCGGCATGGCAAATATTTTCCCAATTCAACTATGACTATCGTTTGGATTGCTGCTGCATTTATGCAATTGCTGCGCTGCTGAGTTATCACTTTCTCTTGTACCCAATTTCCTAAACTCTTTTTTAAACTGTCCAATTGTTTTGGTTAACGAAAAAAGTTGAGTTTGCTTCCTCTGTTTCCTCTAGTGAAGATAATTTTCAACTCTAACACATGCTCAGCTGATGATTCACGAACGAGAAGCTGCTTCGTCAATGGAATAACCAGCTCGTATCCTATTGATTAGCGAGCATTACAGCGTTATTTTACGAGCTTCCTTTCTTCGTCAGTGTTGTCATTTCGCCTTCCATGTTGTTTACTTCTATTCATTGTTTCTCACTCCACCTGTCGGATATATCGCAGACAAAATGATTGTTATGTCAACTACAAAACACTTGCTGAACAAATATTTCCTTTCGTTTTATATGTTCGCATGTGATTTTCACTTATGAAAATGAAAACATTTATATCTCCAATCATTTTCTATCAATGAAAGAAATCCCATTTTTGAGGACAATTTTGTCATGAATTTTATTTGCTAAGAGTAAATTATTCATCATTTCAAATTTTCCACTCTATTATTCCTAAAAAGTTTAAGTTGTCATTTTTCCAATTATTTGTTACCTAATTTATATCTTTTTCCAATCTTTTTTCTCTCAAAGTTTGAGTATACCACATAAATAATGCTTCCAATTACTGGATGAAATAAAAAGTATTAGTCAACTATAAGACATCGAGATTTGATTCTTTTCTTGTTCATAAATATCCAAGTGAGAATGAACCGGGTGTAAAACCACAACGCCAAGTTGAAAGTTTCCATTGGGCCATTACTTTATTAGGACCACGACGGTCAATTGGCTGGAATAAAATGTGCTGTCTTCTACAGCACAGCGTGTGCACCAACAGAGTTGAATCACGTAAAGCAATTTTGATTCGAACGGATTGATTTTTCATCGCCACGCAGCCGAGGTAGATAAAAGTCGTACCCGATGGTCAGACAGCCTCTGGAATTAATTCGTGGAAAAGCGCAGCAGATAAACGCCGAGCGCGTTTTCACACAGTTCGTTTATTTTCGTCACACGGATTTCTAAATTTGAACGTCGACAGAGAAGCAGGTTTGCAAAAAAATAATCAACATACAAAAGTTCATTGGTTGGTACATGATCGAATCTATTTCCATAAATTTCAATTGATACAAGTGAATTTATATATAAAAATGACAAATAGTTAAATGAGTTGTACAGAGATGCAAGAAACTTTCTTACTATGGCGCCATAGAAAGGGAAAAACCAAAGAGATATGAAATAAATATAAATACTTGAGAAATCGTGAAAAATTGTCGGCCAAAGCATAGTTTAATTTGCAGATAACGTGAGTCATCGATAAATTTCTATTCGAGGGCTTAGATAACAGAAATGTGGAGACAATGTTCGAGCGGTCGTTCGTCGCGTGATTAATCGACAATTGACGTAACCAGTGATATTCGAACAGCGTCATTCAACCTACTACAGGTGAAAGAAAAGACTTTTCAAACAGATCATTCGACATCGTGAAATCACCTACCAATTCAAGTAATTTATCTCAGCGAATAAAAAAAAATGATCGATCAATATAAGTGAATTCTAAATTAGGAACAATTCCATACATGGAAGCTAATAAGCTGAGGATATATAAAAGTTATTTCAGATATAAATCAGTGACTTAAAAACGTTTATTGTATTAATTATTTATCAATAATATCCGATAAATCCCAAATCTGCTCTATCTTTACAGTGCACGCTTCACTGAATATATATTTCACATCATTAAAATGATGTGATTATTGATGTGTATCTATTGTCCCGCATTAATACCAATAATCTTTTAAATTCACAAATGACATGGGTATTTTGAAAAGCGTATTATTAGACTGGCGTCGGTTGACTAACGTTATTTGCCAATAGTAGTTTGCAAAAAGCCTTTCATTAAAATCGGAAAGCAGATTGTGTTCCTATCCGAGTTCATATTAACTTATCGTATTCAAATTTATATCTTGCGGTGAAAATAAGAGAAGCACAAAAACAGGTTGATTGAATAGTTTCCTAATTCGAGCGACAATTCCTTCAGTTGTTTTAGAAAGCGCGCGCATATCGTCTGCGACGCTCGAGATAGGTATTTTCAAAGGCAAAAGAAAGCCATTCCGTTCGTCATCGGTCGAATAATTTCGAGCAAGTGAAGTGCTCGCGTGAAACAAACCCCAGGGACAATCCGTAAAAATCCCGCCGGCGCGCGCGCCTTTATTCTTCGTGTCTGGTTGTCCTTCTCGCACCCGACCTCGGTCTCTTTCCTCCGGCTTTTATCCACGTTTACTTTTTTCCTTCCTTTCTTTTTGCCTGACGACTGCCTAAAAATGTACCACTGCGAAGACGACTTCGACCCTCGGTGCGCGATCAATGCCGGATACCACCAGCTGCAACGCCGAAGAGGGTTAAAAGCGAGACGCATAGCCGAGGAGTTGAAGGTGTCGTCGTGCTTACACGATGTGCGTGCGCGGCCAGCTGTTTTCGCGACCACCGACCGGGTTTGCTTTAATTATAACCCTCTCGAGAGTCTTCTTCCCACTCAGGTTCTTACTTTTATTTATCTTTTACCCTCCATTATTTATTCCCTACGTGGTTGTTCAAAAGGTGCCTATTAAATTATGATGTGTAATTTAACCATTTTGTTTCTCCAGTTTGAAAAATTCGCGTTTGAAGGAACCGCCACAATGCTAACCAATAAAAACGACCGAAAGATCATTGCTGAACATCTGTCGAGTGTGTTGTGGCACGATATTCATGAAATCGGTCAGGTTTCGGAAGATGTGCCCTGGCTCACACGCGCTCGCTTTTCGACAATACTAGTTATAAATGGTGAAAAAGCGTGTACTCAGCGCAATGTACCTGATTCTAGAACAAACACCGACAATACCGTTATCTTAATCCATCCTCTGCAATGTCATTAACGAAGACCTTTTCTTTCTTCTAGTACTTATCAAACGTTGACCAATTGTTGATCTTGTCCTTTCTTGTTTGATGTTGCTATTGATTTATCGAAATATTTTGCCATGTAACAACCATTCAGTCTAACAGAATCGACTTTCTCTGAATTCAATTCACTTGCTCGAATAATTCCAACTTGTGGAGAATCACAAATGTTTGTGTAACGACATATTGGGACGAACAAATTATCCTGCACAGGTTAATATAGTCGCAAATACAAATGACAATTACAACATAACGAATCAACATTTTACAAAATGAAAATCACTCATGCATGGATTAAATTGGATTTCATTTCATTGGTTGCACGTGAAATTTATTTTACTAATTATATTTCTCTGTGTTGCAAAAGAAATTGTACGCAATGATGCTTCATTCGGAACGAAGATTCGGTTTTGTTCGGTTTTAGAGGGACGATTGAAAACTAGTAGTATATGAAAACGTTTCACGTGCGTGGAAGCAACAACCAACGCTTTGAGCGGAATTTAAATTCCGACGAATGAACCTGCACCTGGTTTATAACAGGGGGTCAGGCGTATGCCAGTCAGTTCGCCGGTACAAAAGAGTCTAATAGATCAAATCTTTGCACAACAGAATATTATTGCTTGACTATTTTTTCAAATCAAACGCACAATTTTCATCTCGGCTGAGTTAATAATTATGAATTAAAAACTTATAATCTATCCATCAGGCAAAATTAATATTCTGCTTTTAAATGAAAGAGGTTCAAATGATTTCATCGAATCGAAATCAAATATTCGATATGGTCCGAATGACAGGTGTGCGACAGGCTATCGAGCACAAGTTAATTTATTATTTATGGCGAGTCCTAAAGTTTCGCTGTAAATTGAGATTGCGCGCTCGAATTGTGTACAGATTCGCGAATGGCTGCAGCGCATATATCAATTTTCCGCGACGTCCCTCTGAGAGATATAATTCCTTGAGCACACATAACAGAATGAACACTCTCGTATATATACGTCGTTTGCCATTGGAATAAAGAACGCAGAAGACAGCTATAGGCAAATTGGCAGCGCGTTTTTTCCCAAAGCACTGATCAAAGTTCGTCAGGCGCTTTTTGTCTGTGCGCTCTCGAGCTGGCAAATCTTCACCCTTTTCTGCGTTTCGCACGTACATTCGGCGCGATGAAATGGCGTTTTGTTTTGCGACGATTCCCTTCCAATCGTGACGCAAAGCAAGCTTTTAGTCAAATTATGCAACTCAAAAGATGTCGCCAAGCGAACGCCTGCAAATTTTTCAAGGCACTTCACTTTCGAACTCAACACAAACGACTTCATTTTTTCTCTTTCTTATCGCTTTTTAATTCTAGACTTTTGTTGTTTATATTGGGGAATCAAGTAATTAGCTTTTAATTGTACTTTTCAACTGAGAAATTGGATATGAAATTAAGATACAATAAATTGACTCGATTGTTCAACTATATTGGATTACTAAAATAACAATTCACGGAATAATATTTCTGGCATTCGAGAATTCGATATTACGCTCGGGCAACTTAGTGTACCAACACATTTCTTAGTAGGATATAATACTTGATGATTGCGAGCGATAAGTCGCGGGTTACGACGACATGAATTTTATTATAAGACGTGTCTGTCATCGTTAACAAACCAACACTGTTTTTTGTATGATTGATGGTTGCCAAATACGAAGTCCGAATTATTCTCAACGACAACGTAGTTGCCTTGAAAAATGATAGAAAATGTTGAAAAAAGTATCTTTCTCAAATAAGAAATAACCAATTGGAATTAGCCACATAACAGTGTCGTTTCAAATTTCCATTTACATGCTGACCTACATCCCATTTATTTTAAATATAATATTTTCTTGCGGGTGAATAATTCTCGTGTATCAAAGTTTTTTAAAGGACAATAAAGACAGAAGTTGTTGCAAAGATAAGCAAAAAAAGAAACTTAAGTGTCATAACGAAATGTTTCTTTTTCTAGAGCCATTAGAGGATTCATTATCGAAATTCCATTGTCTGAATCTTATCAGTTATTATAGTTAAATAATGATAATATATACTTGCTGCTCAGCGCTATCGAGTTTATCATTTGATTGTGCTAATTTATGTGTGCATTTAAATTTTTGTCCGTTTTATGCGGAGAAAACGGTTGGATCCCTGTTTTAGAAATTGATTATTTGCATTTGTCATATGTGCGATTAAGATAAAGGAACATTACTCTTGAAATTCTTAAGTTCGAAAAAATTATAATGCTCTGCTGTTTTGTCAACAACCTGTCACGTTCATTTTCTTTTTGTTGACATAAACAATTTTTTTTACTTTCAGCGGATTTAACGTTAATTTCGTGGTTGGAGGTAAATTCATTCAGCTTCTTAGATACATAATTATATACATGAATTTTATTTTAATTTCGTCAACCCGTGACATTCTGTGTAATTTAAATTGTGTTTATGAATTCAACGATTAAAATTACAATTTTTGTTTTTAAATAACGTTAAATTAATCTTCTGATAAGTTTTATACAAGTTTAAAAACTTGCGAACAAAAACAAATAAAAAATAGTTCCACAAGGAAAAACCATCAGCTAATTCTTATGTGACAATGATGAAACAAAACAATTATTCGAAATCAAGCTCAGGGTAAAATTCTTCATTATTGACAGTTTTATTAATTGATTTGTAATTATTATTATTAGAACGTTAATTGTTCTTCATAAATAACGATTCCATTAATTTCGAAAACTGAATCACTTCGGGTATTTCAGATCAATCTGTATAAAAACGATTTTATCAACAATGAGCAAATTACTTTCTTTTTCCAGAAATAATAAACGTGCTTAAAAAATACTATGCTAACACTCAAAGATTGCATTATTTTAATGAATCACTAATATCATTTGGTTTCAGTTAATAATATTAACTACGGGAAACTAAATATATCTCAGGTCTATTTTTAATACCAAGAATTGAAATAGCAGTTGGATTAGGCACTCTATTTTAGTAACAGTAGACACCACTCACATTATCAATTGTTAATCAAAGCGTATCCATATTATCAAACTAAGAATACAATTTTGAATTGTTTTTTGTACAAAAAGTGATTGAAAAAGATATATTGAATCGGAAAAATCAAACAAAAGGATATTCTTTGTAAATAATTGGTTCTCTTTCATAAGAAGATTAAATATATTTAGTCAAATAATTAAATTTCATTCAGAATAAAATGAAGAAGTTCTCTAAACAAATGGATGTTCTCGGGATAATAAAAGTCGAGCAGATAATATAATAACCCCGACTGCGACCTGTGCTAAATAGTGTATTAGTGTATGTCGATGATAGCGATATCTCGAACCGCAACATTGTACGTATTTTGTGAGATTATTGGCGGGGGATGATATTGCGCTGAGCCATGTTTTACCCGATTAAATAACACAGGGATATAGGAAACGGGAAAGGCGAAGAAACCATCATCAGACTAGAGCATCAATAAATCTTTGTTGAGATAGCTGGAGCTCTTTCTTTGACAAAACAACAAGATAACCTGCGTTGTTACCAAGCAAGTTCAAAACCGATACCCAAAACGAAGTGAACGGCCAGCAAACCTGAAGTTGAGTGTTTCGAAATTATCGAGCTTTCAACAGACGCCCCGTTTACTTGCATTTTCCATAGAACGGAGTCGCAAACTATTTTCCTCTGGTTTCATTGGTTGGAATGATAACTCGTAAAATTAAATTCCAAGTATTTTTCGAGTCTGGCGAATGCAAATCAACCTGATTTGCAACATGAAATAGAAAGAGACAAAGTGAACAGAACTGATCAAATAATAATTATTTTACTATGTGGTTAAATAATGAATGCTTTATAAATGCGTATGGATATGAGAAAAAAATCAGATTATTGGATGACAAGACTAGATGTTATTCGTAAGCATTGCGACATTTGGAAAAGGCGTTGCAAATAATAATCTAAGTGCTAAAAGTGTTTGTTACACTTGGGTCCCTTCCCTTGCGTCAACCGTTACAGCTGTTGTACAGTCGAAAGTCGTGAAATCAACAGACGAAATGAATAACACCGTAACTTGATTTTCGGCTGCGTCAAGGCCTTTACATAATCGAGCGATAAAACAGTCGTTTATTCAAATGTGCATGTTTCGTTTTGAGGTTATTTTATCTGCCATCATTGAAGAAGTTTTAAAAAACTCGATTACGTTGATACCAACTGACACATCTGACAAACTTGAGTCTGCTATTTAAGTTTATGACTTTAATTAAATTGTTGTTAAAGCTTTTAAAACGAATAAAACACTAGTGAAAAGAGTTACAATGAAACTCGTTGAAATGAACGAGATTGGCAGAATTGATGAAATAAGTTGAAAAAATGACATTTGGATTGCAGTGGATTTGGCAGCCCTGAACCATATGTCAAAAACGTAGGCCATGGTCGGCTACTCAGAGTTGTCGAAATGTTTGGAGCTCGGATTACGTAACGCGCGTCAATGAAAGCATACGGAAAATCTGGCTGAACATATTTTCGTGCTATGGCGTAGCGCGTGTTTAAAGGTCCTGAAGGATTAGGCGGCTTAACCTCAAAAGATAATGCGTCACATGCGGTACAGGTGATGTCTGACGATGAGGTGTCGGTCAGAGCGCGCGCGGGGCCAAGAGTTGCCGCGCAGCGAGAAATTTGGGGCCCCGGGCGCTCGGTCGCCTAGCGCCGTCCTTGTCTGCGACGCGGCGCGACAAGGACAGCGAAAGCGGTGCTCGCTCGCGCGCTGCCACGGAGAGAGGTTAACTCTGGCGAGACTTACCTTGTTACGCAGAAAATCGTCGATGGCACGCTGCGAGGAGTCCGTGAGCTTGACGAAGATGAGCGACTTGCCTTCGTTGAATTTTGTTTGAGACGACAATCCATACTGCGAACCCGCCGACAGCGCCATTTCTGTCTTACAGGCGCTTCACTCGTACCAGCTGACGTCGGCCGAACTGTGCTGTAAATTAAAAGCACACGGCTGTCGGTTATCCGCGCCGAGACTCTCCAAGATCGACCAACAATTTTGGACTTGTCTCACACAGCAATGCCCACATAAGACAGATTGACGTAGGTACTTGTGTGCATGTAAGCGTGTAAGTAAGCTTGGTATATGTATGTGTAAATATAAGTGTATGTGTATGTGTGTATGTGTCGGCGGAGAGAAAAAAAACGAGGTCTGCGACACACTAACCGCGGCACACTCGCGTGTTTTTTCCTCTCTTTTCCCTTCTTTTGGCTTCTGGCTGTGCCCTCGACGCGTCTCCTGGGTATTTCCGCCAGCGAGCGCGCACAAAACCACCCTCGTGTAATCGCGAGTCAGCGCCTAGACGTCACATATTAGTGCACCGACACGTTTCATTTCAGATTTTCTCTCAATATACAAGGAGGCGCCCGTGGCTTTCTGTCCACGGAACTAACACACTACACTTTCGAACGACTCTTCTGGCGGGGCGGAGCTTCGCGCGCCGAGAGCCAATCGCCGGGGCCCGGGACAAGGTGGAGGGAAGGTGGGCACGAGACGGATCCGTGTTGTCACGTCTACGACCGACTCGAAACTGCTGCATCAAACCAACAACAGCTCCGAACAGATTACCCGAGACTCGGTGCTGACATCTGCATCACACAGGTGTAAACCTCAACGTCTTATCAGTCGCCCTCTCCCCCGCTCCTCTCCAACGACTTTGACATAAACACGCACTTGCCGTCGATAATAGAGAATGTTTAGATCGGTGATTCTTTTTTGTTAGTGTACTAGTTTATTTGTTTTATTTTTGATCCGTTTTATAGAGACTTTATTTTTTAGAGCACTCAATTTGGAGTACAAAATATTCAGCAATACAAGCAGTTTTTGAATTCAGAATTTAGTATTAGAATCATTTATAATAATTATTGAAAACATTTTCTCAAAGAGAAACTAGTTTATTCATTTATTTTTATTAGACTTTAAATTATTTTGTCAACAATTTGTTCAATTATTACAAATAATATTTAAAGAAATTAATACAAATTTGAATTCATATTTTATCCACTGAAATTTTTATCAAACAATTTAATTTAGTTAGATAATCAGATATAAGAAATTTAATAAATAATGGTCATAGTCAAAGATTAGTTTTTTGTATGCCAACCAATATTTCCTTAAATATAATTATTGAAAGTGTTATTTAAATAAAAATTTTTTGATGAAAATGTAGTTTAGTGAAAACAAAATCAGAAGTAAGCATCATATTAAGTTTTTACAATACTATTTACACTTTAATATAATCCGATTAGAAACGTTATTTTGGAAAATTGTTTGTGGTAACATGAGAATTCAATTGTTACAAAAAATGAATGAAAACAGAAATAAAAATCACAATGGAATATGTATTACTTATCTAACAAAGTTGGTTCAAAATATTTCATCAAAACTTAAATATCAGCACATGCTCAAAAAAATTGAATAAACATTTGATAGTAAATAATAATTAAAAACTTTAAAATATTCAATTAATTACATAAGAAAGTATACAAAAAGTATATCATCCTTCAAATGATGTATTCCATAAAAATAAAAAAAAAACTTGTATACATCATACAATAATTTGATTTTTTGTGAAATTCATAAATT
>JABFQD010004223.1:0-12077 GCA_022817045.1 Psix sp. ZL-2020 | reverse complement strand
CTTGTTCTCTAGCAAGAGAACAACGAGGCCTCCGGCTGACGTATAGCAGCGTGCAAATAAAACACGAGTTCAGATCCGGTCCCGTCCAGGTGTGCACAATGTATATATCGAATACCGAGAGTTTTACGAGCATCGTATGTAATTCTGAACCGAAAGATTTACGCAGATCCGGATCGATGTTGCACTGGTCGCGAGTATGTGCAATTCAGGATCGACGAATCATTATCAACCAGATTACTGGCACGACTGAAACGTCAAAATTCACACGCTATATGGTCGTTTCGGGTTACAATGTTCTCTTTAATTTTACGGATTATTTTCAATTGGTGATTTCAGATAATAAACGTCAATCTGATTGAAGATAAAATTTGAAAAAGAAACGAATTTCAAAAATATTTTGCGAATCCACACTTGGCTTGTAATTTGACATCATTTCACTTTCCAGTTGTTCCATTTTATTTATGCAAACGTTTCCAAATAAATGACAGCAATTATAAGCGCGGCAGAGATATGCGGCGAGAAAAAAGTGGACGAAATCGTCTATTGAATGGTTACATTACTTTTAACTTCTTCTTGTGATAATTATGCACATATAGAAAAAGTATTCGAAACGATTCGCTGAGTAGTTCGGATGGCCTCGATTCCTCGCGCCACCTGTTTCGTTGCACAAAAAGAATGCAATCTATCATTAGTGTTTTCACTGTCAATATCGTAATTAGGATGCACGCTGAGCGAATCTCACTTCTTTTTCTACGTCTCCCGCCTTGTTTCCGGTTTTCCTTTCAAATGTCGCGGTTTGTATAAGAACAGATATTATAACCTCTCATTGCGTTGCATGCAGGAAAAAGTTAATTTAGAAATAAACATATGCCTGTAAAGACATCGCGTTTATAAAAAGCGAATCGTTTTGTTTGTCAGCCTGGTGCCACTTTTTGCGCTGAAACAAATTAGGCCAATGGAAAGTAGTTGTTTCGAGTTATTAAGGCCTATTTCTATTACATATAGTTTTTTCATGTTGGTATCGTATCCTTCTTTTTCAAATGTTCGGACTTAGGTTTTGAAACGATATGTGATCTAAAATTGATTTTTTTTATTTCTAGAAAATGCGATTGAAAATACTGAACTTATGTTATATTGATATTTCCGTTTTCAACATTTTTTGTAATTCTGTAAAAATCGTTCGAAAAGTCATGAATGTTATTTCGTTGAATGAAGAGCATCTCGCCTACACCTTCGACCTCAGATAAAAGTACTGAGTGTAATAATTTTGTTTACAAAAAATCAACTCAAAAGTTTTTATGCTCATTTGGGATAAAAAATTCAATGCATTTTTATATTTCTGTAGTGAGGTGGAATATATTTAGGCATTTGTTTGATATCTTTGTTTAAGGTGAATTGGGAAATAAGCAAGCGATTATTGCAATCGAAAACAGATTTTCTTTTGATGTCATTTTATTTTTACCAAGCCAAACTTGAATAAAAAGTTAAAAAACTGATAATTTTCAAACTAAAAATATTGCCGTGACGTTTATATCTGTCGTATCATTCGAAGTGAAAATAATATCATCTCGTTACAATCTGATTGACAGATATAACTGTATGATTGTCATCAACTATTCTTCTTGGGCTTATTCTCGAAACGATATTGATGATCTCAAAATATGGCGTGTAATCTCAGCTCACCAAGGAAGAGATTTGTCGTTATCAAGAGATTTTTTTTAAATTAAAAGTATCATTTCAGTTGAGCAACAATGTTGAAAGTAATAAAGATATAACATAACAGCACGAAGCTGATTAACCAATCTTTCTTAAAGATTATTCTCTACGGTGAGGATTTTTTTGTTTGTTTCGATTCATATTTACTTCATTTAACTGAATAATGCTGGAACTAAAATAAAATGGAATATCTGTTTGATGGAATTTCATATTCAAGAGGTAAAATGAAAAGATGTGAAATAGAAATATAATAAAAACATCACTTCAAATTTTATTTAAGCACAAAGTTGCAACTAAAATAAATATGAAATACATTAAACTAAATTAGACCTTTGTTTGAGGGTGAAACTTTTCAAATCTAAGAGACTAGAGTTCGATTCTTAACACCAAGCTCATTTTTTAAACGAAGTGTCATAGTTAATCCTGGTATTAAGAATTTTGGATTAAAATTGATCAAAAATTGTAGTTAAATATTTCATTTGCATATTAAGATTTCAGTTTATATACTATATATAAAATATACTTGAAAGTCATTTGATAAAACATATTTATATAAAAATAAAATATTTTATTCAAATACAATGGAAATTTTTGTGAATCAAACCACTGAAGTTTTTTACACATTATAATGGAATCTCGAGAAGTTAAATTTTAAATTTAAATCAAGCATTAAAATTTAAAATTTAGAACAGGTGAAATTTTATTCAAAAAATCAATTAAATTGTGTATGTAATTAATTTAGGAATCTCTTATCACCGGTAACAGTCCAAATGATCGATAATATATAATCAAAAAATCGGTGAAGATTGATTACAATTTCCTATGTTTGTGTGATAAAAATTGTATATCAGAACATCGATGATTCTCATATGTTATCATACAAAGTACAGTTCTGATTGACTTACCAATATCGATGAATGACAAACGGATAATAAAGAAATTATTGTGTCTCGATCCTTACCTAAAACACAAAGAAATTGATTCTTTAAGTACTTTCATTATATTTATCGAACTTATATCGAGGTTTGGAGTATTTTGTTACGTAAACAAATTAACATCATAATTTCATATATGATTTCAGGGTCAGTTAATGTTTATATATGTGGAAAATTATTCTTAGTTATGTTAAAATAATTAATTATGAAGTAAGTGAAATATAAAGTTTGAATTTAATAACTGGTTCATAAATAGTCCGAATAGACATATGACAGCCACACGCGATGGCACACGTGTTCGTAACGTGTGAACACATGTACTGCTCTAGTCAAAAAAAGTTAACTTTTTAAAAAGTTTGAATAATTTCGTATATTGATTGCTAATATAGTAAAAGTTATGTAGACATTTTGTAGAAATAATCAAAATAAAAAAAGGAGTTTTAAATTAAATAGTATATTACTTCTATTAAATTTCATTCTTAAGTTTATTTTCAAATTAGAAATACACATAAATTAATAAATATTCCTTATTAATCAAATAAATATGATTATCTTTGATTAATTGCATTTAATTTTGAAAGAAAATTCAACTTTGGCAAGCTTTTCAACTTCTGATTAATTTATTCCAATCAAAAGTTTTGGTAATAATATTAATTTTATCTTAACCTCAAATTTTGTTATATTTGCATTAATATGCAAATATTTGTGCGCATTTGTTTTACTGTATTTATTTTACACATCTCTAGGAACTGCTTTCTCTGTTGTTACAGAAGCGTCAAATGTGATTTGACCTTTTGACCTTTGACGTTAATGACAGCATATTTATTTTTGTTTACTTAGTTGGGTCGCAACAATGAAGAATCCCGGTTTTAAATTCATCATAAATTCGGAAATATAATCATTGCACAGAATGTTTGAGAGTGAAATGAAATTGCGCAGGAGGGGGTTGCTGACAAATGACAAGGGAAGACGGTAGAAAAGAGTTTACTATGGTTCAGCGCAAGGTTCAAGGGCGACCACACCCTGTCTGCTGACACCCTCCTGGATACGCAAAAAAAATGCTGCGCAAATCGCGCGACGGCTCCGAGTAATTTCTTATTATTCTAGTGGGGGTTTCCTTTTTGTTTCCTCACTTTCATCCTTCCAGTTTCGCAATTGCTAAGACTCTTTTTATGGCCGTTATCTTAATAAGTAGATTAAATCAATGACTCGTATTATTTGATCTGTCGGCTTTTAATTGAGAAAGGGTGATTTTTCCAAAACTGAAATTTTTTAAAAGCAAAAATGGAATTTATCACTAACCGACTATTTACCAAGTTTCAAAAGCCGACGAGATTATTTGATTGAATCAATTTCATTTTAATGTAAATTTTGATAAAGTAAATCGAAAAAATTGGTTTTAAAATCAATAAAATTAATTGGAATAAAATATTTGTAACATTATGAAAATAAGTATCAATAAGATAAAAATATTACTAAGAAAACTTTGCTTCGAGTCTTTTTAGCGAATAACTTTCTTGAGCTTTCTTAATACAAAGTAGTATAAAGTGACAATGAGAAATCAGAAATCACTTCTATCTTGTTCCTGGCGCGCCAAAGTTACGCTTAATTAATCGCACAGTGTATGGTTGAGAGCACGTATCTCGACATCCATTTTCTTTGAATTGGAACTGATTCAATAAGTGGCTAAGATCGGTTCATAAATTGTCTATGATACAATAATTGATTGGCAATGCAATCTAGTCAGAATAAATCGGAAATTAACACTGCCTATCAGCGTTAACAGGCGCTTCACCTTTTCGCACCTTCATCGCTTTACCACATGATACAAAATTGTCTCTATCCAGCTGTGATATTGCTAATCGAATTGAGATTTTTAGTTTTACCTTTGCGATTTTTACACTTCGTGTTCTTATTTCAAACATACACTAGTTGAAAAGTAATTATAAAAATTGTATAATAAAAAACAAGTTGCCTATTTACTGTGAAAGTTATTTTCAAAATATATTAAAATGGAAATGTGTTATATTCAAAATTGTAAATATATAGTAATGACTTTTTAATATAAAAGAAATTTAGATTATAAAAATATAATGTAATAATGTAATAATTTGAAAAAACTCATTATTTTTAACATTTCTAAAGTTAAATTAATTAGATGTTGTTGTTAATTTACAGAGTACAAAGAATTGAATTTTTGTGTGAAATAGAAATAGAACAGATAATTTAACTTATAGACATTAGTAAGAAATTCAAAGATTACACGGCAAATTGTATTATATACTTAGATAAAGTATTGTTATTACTATAATTAAGACTTATATAAATAACGTTTAATACGAATTTGTTATTTAATTAATTATGAAAATTGAAAATATTTATGTAATCATAAATGAGATAGAATACAAGGGATACTTTTTTTATTATTTCAATAAAATACTTTAGTTACACTGAATAAGAACAAAAACGCGTAAAATCGCAATCTTTGTTTATAACTCAATTATCAGTTTCCATATATAAAAATTATCTCATATGAGAAGCAAACAGTTTTGTAAAAGAAATCATTGAACATATATTCCCTACGAAGAATTAATTTTTTTCTATAAAATTACTATATTGATTTATAGACTAATACACAGTAGTATGTAACATTACAATGGTTTTGTTATGAAAATGTATTATGTAATTTAAAATCAATTCGTGAAATAAATAATGAAAAGTGTAAAAATAAATCGTCGATTTTCTAACTTTACCAACGCATTATAATGAAATTGTTTAAACTTTATATTGAGTTATTGTAAAGACGATGCTAATTCACATTTTATCTTTTTAGTTCTTTTTTGACGAAATTCCCTATACAATATAATATCATTTCTTGAATATAATTTATTTCAACCAATTGAAACAGTGTTTTTTTGCAATTACTCAAAAGTACATTTACCAGTCTCTTCATTATATTTATATTCGATTTCTTAATATATTAAGTTTCACATTTATTTTATTTTTATATTATCTTATAAGCTGTAAAAAGCACGACTTACGTTTGTCTCAATTGAAACTTGCAGAGAAATGTATACGTATACTCGTTTTTGCACATTTACAGTTTCTTTCTAAAGTAGTCATCGTTTACGAAAGATAGATGGTTCGGGTGAGAAAAAATTGTGCCGTATTGATGAAACTGGGGAGGAGAGCAGACCAGATGAAAATTGTGTGAGAAAAGTTGCATGGAAGTGGCTGAATTGACTTGTTCGAAGTAAGTGCGAAAGATGAGGAGACGGAAAAAGGGCTGGTAGTCATGGTGACTGCCGGGTTCCGGCGGGCTGATCGATCGACCACGGTCAAGGTTATCATTGAACTCGGGAGGGTTCGAATGTCGGCTAGACCCGTCTTGTCTCGAGACACCCTCGTTGTCGACGTACCCACACTGACCGCCGTCAGACATTCGTTACGCAATTACGCTCGACTTCTTCTTGCCCACACGAGATATATACATAAATATATAGATATACCGAGAAGCTTATCCCTATACATCGAACGTCTTCTTGTACATCAAAAGGTGTCATTTAACACTTTTATCTGCACCGACGAGGATGAAATTTCATTTTTGACAAGAAATGTGAAATTGAAAAAGAAACATACGTGGAGAGGTGAATTTTTAAAAGATTCTCTCAATTTTGGAATAAAACAAAATCCAACGTGGAAAGTTTTTCTCATTTTCTACATTGACGTAAAAAAGCTCGTTGAAAAAATCTGATTTCGGAGGCAAGATTAAGGTGTTTGAAAAGAATTTGAATCTAGATGGCTAGAATGTGAGAAAGGAATACTTATAGTATTCGACGATGAATGCTGAAAAGCTATGTATATATATTTACCTCGAGTTTCTTGGATTTAATTTTAATTGAATCTAATAATCCGTTGACTCATGTTCTCGTTTCTGATCACGCGAAAGTGGAAAATTTAATTGATCGAGAATTTAATCTAACAAACGTTAGTCTGCATCAATTCCGGAAGTCTGGCTAACTATATTACACGCAAGTCTACTTGATAATGCGATTAGATATATTTATTTTTTTCACTATAGAAACATTCATAGCTCCTAGTTTAACATAATTATATATGTTAAAGACGCGTAATATATAGATTTTGAAGTGTTGCAAATGAATTTGCCTTTATATTTGAACACAATTTGTTGTAACTATATCATTGTAATTTATATAAAAAATGAAAAATCGGAGGAATAGTAAAAATTATCCGTTAATAATTGTCTTTTATATGTGCTGCAATTATGACTTGTATAATCCTAATTTATTCTATTCCATGTTTATTATGATCAATGTATATCTCATCGATAGACAAATTATGTATAAAGTGTTTCTTATATCAGTCATTTGAACTTTTTCACGAAATGTGTTATAGGTTGAATCAGCTTAAAAAGATGCATCGTCAACGTTACATCTTCGACTCCTGGCTTGGTCTACGTGTAATTTGCTTATTCATATGCGTTCCGCAATTATCGCCGGTCATTATCTTGAATGCTCGTCGACGGCCTCGATTATCGGGATTATTGACCGGCATAGCGAAAGAAATCAATAAAGACGCTGACGTGTGTGTTAGTTGGCAGCTATGCATGTGTGTCACTCGCGAACACGTATCTATGTCACAGCATCACCTTGGCGTAAGGATCGCGATATTCCTGTGTAAGTGACGTTTTTTTAGATGCCAGCATTATCGCTACGAGAAATGTATTATTTGTCATATTTCAGTATTCGATCGAACGACACTAACTGCCCAGCAATACGATATTCCGCGGTATTATTTCGGACACTTTTTCGTATATTTTATCAACTTTTGCAATTCGATGTTGATTCGACCAATAAAGGAAAACATAAAGAACTCGTTTTAGAAATATGTACTCCGCAGCTTTATTTTCGTACACGTTCTATCCAGCGCTTCTCCGAGCATATTTATTTTCGTGCATAAATTCTGCTTTTAAAAACAAACAATTTTTTTCGCGAAACGAAACTTGTTCCTGAAAAAAAAGTATCCTGTTTTTATAATGTTTACGCGCTTTTGTATTCATCGACTCTTTTTATGATTTCATTCAGAAAGTTTCCGCGTGGAATGTTACTTGTGTTTGTGAGCGCTTCGGGTAATAGAAAATGAATTTTCGTAATACGAATTATCACACGAGCGTACAAAGATTGCGCTTTATCATATATCATATCACACTCGGAATTTATCTTAAATGGAATCTCGAAAAATGTGAGTCTAATATTTAATATGACTATTTATTTATGTGTTTTTTTGTTGCAAAAAAGTCTCGTATAGTCGTACGAAACATTGTCGTTGATGAAGGACTTGAGATAAGATAAGCATTTTATGAAACACTTGTGCAGATAATTCAAGGCGCTTAAATTTAATGAAGATTCCTGTAAAAATGAGTTCCAGTATGAATGCGATCTGATCTTAATAAACGGGCTCTCGCGTTAAGCGATGGTTGCATCCCGCGCAAAGTTGACATAGACTAACCGGTCTTAACGACATACCTGCACCGATAGCTTGCTAATGGGAACAGGTATTTCCCCATTTCCACTTGCCATCCGTAGGAGTACAGAGGAAACCAAGTATTTTTGTACAATTAGAAGATGAATTTTGTTGATGTAAAACTAATTTCCGACAATTTTATCAAATGTATATTTTATTTAATAGAGTTCATTTTTTTCATTTTCAAAAACAATGAAATGGTATTAGTAAAAAGTGAAATGAAATATAGGAAAACAAAGTAACATTAAGAAATGTAACTTAATGTGAATATTTTGAAAATTATGAAAATAATAATGACGTTGGTAGTCACACAATGACGAAATACGTAGTCACTATATTTCATGGAAATCACGTCGAATTTATGTTAACATTGAACTTATGTTACTATAACAATATCATATATTAACATATGATTTTTTTTTACTGCAATGTGCGTTAAAGAAACACTTTTTGAATATTCGAATGTTACTATGATATGTTTACATGTTAAAGTTACTAATTAAAATGGAGTTTATGTTAACCTTTGAGTTCAAAGTGAAGTATAAGATTTGCGACATAGATTATAAAAGAGATTTGGATATTGTAGTAACGATTTAAATGTACTTTTTTAATGCTATTCAAATGGTTTTAATGTAAGATTGATGAAAAGTATAGTTCAGATAACGTTAATGAAATAGTCAAGGAACGTTACTATAACTTTATAGCAACCTTTACAAGAATTTTATCAAGCATTATTATTATAATTGGGAAAGTTTAGTCGTTTGTAGTCAAATGGATATGTATGCATGGTTGAAAAAGCGTTTTTCTATTTATAAAGTTTCTATAATATCTCCACGTATATTTTGCAATCTTGCAGTAACGTTTTTGGGATATTTCATTTCTTTTCAAAATATCACAGCATTAACTTTCAAATAGACACTTTCCTTAAATTGAATAAGTTAAAATAATATATTTTAAAAATTCAGACGAAATATCTTGGAAAATTTAGCGTCAAAGTTAAAAAGTGTTCACAAACGTTTACATGGATTCAGTGTGCAAAAAAGACGTTAATTTATGTCGCTGGGTTGACCACGCATATGACACTATCGAGTAAATAAAATTTGATCAGCCGGCAAAAACACCGGCGATTCTGTCATGAATCGTATATAAAGACATTCATGGTCAATAAACCCGAAATGAGTCTAACGATCCCCAGGAAAAGGAAAACTGCGTCAGATATGAGGCTATTGTGGGCGGCGCCGAGGTATTTCCATATCGTCTTCACAATCGTCTGGGTCTCAGGTGGGGCGCGGGGGTGAACGTCTCGCAAAATACAGGTCGTTTGGCGAGGTTTGTGCCGCCAGCCGTGGCCGTGACCTTGGCAACTGGGGTTATTGAGCGGAGCCTCAAAGCTACCCCCAGAATCCCCTTCTCTCAGCTATACTTTTGCTTTTTCACCAACGTCTCGAAAAACTCCGTGCTTCATTTTCCGCGATGTTATATATATAGCCAAACGTCGAGGGTGTTAAAGTTGTAATGAAGTTGGCCAGACAATATGATGGGTTTTAGGTGATAATGTTCATATACTTTTTATACGACGAACATTTTTCGAATAAAAAACATTCATTTGATCTGTGATATTTTATACTATACTTTGAAAATTGATGAAATTCTCATAGCATCTTAAATATCATGGTGTATAATAAAATTTAAATATGAATTAAACAATTACATAATACACTATAAAATATATACATTGTAATAAATATAATTTTTACTTATTCCAAAATGAAAAAAAAACAATATTTAAAAAAAATTATATTTGGTGCGTATATAGTTTTAAAACTATAGTTTTCTTGCGGTACTATATTTTTTAAAATTTAACTTGAGAATGGAGATTCATTTTTGATCTCTTTGTTTATCAACAAAAATAAGCTAACATATTTTTATCGAACAATCTGAATAACCACGTTTGCGACCACTTTTGAGTTAAGTTTGGACCCAAATGTGATTATATTCTGAGATTCTGATTTTAGCAAAGACAATATGTTTTTTGAATATTTAAAATTTTACTGTAAATCTGATGAAAATAATTTGGCAATACTGCCATTTGTGTTGTATTATTAAAGAATGTTGGCATAGTAGTCGTTATTTTTTAAACATGAAATATTTCGATAGTGACAATTCCTTTTATTATAATAAAATTGTATAATAATGTTTATTAAATATACGAGGAGCATTTTATATGACATACTATTATGTATTTTTTATATAACATTTTTCATATCGTGCATTTTAAAATCCTATAAAACAAATACAAACTTTGTTATTGTTATTCCACGGGACGTGAGCATCAGTATTTTAAATTACATTTTTCACAAATAAATTCCATTTCTTCTAAAGAAATTATATAATACATTTTGCACTGAAATAAATCGTAGAAATTAAGAAAATTAAATTAACAAAACAATTGATTTCGAGATTTTATATTTATAAAATCAAGAAAATTTATTCAAACATAAATTTATTTCAAAAAATGGAATCGAACTATTTTTGATATATATAATGTAATGAGATTCAGTATTTCATCAAATCTTTTATAAAAGCACGAAATAACAAATTTGACTGAATAAATGTAAGTTAAAGTTGGTTGCTTTTTTGTTACTGTTCGATCAAAAAAACTAATAATTTCCCTCTTACATATACGTTCTCAGCCCTCTATTATTTTCCACACTCACAACGACTGAAATAATAATTTTGTCTAGCTTCGAACAAAACTTTGACGTCTCGAAGTTATTTTTGTATTATCGATCAATTCTGATTTTATTGTCTCGTATCATCAGAGACGTTTTCTACACTTGACAAAAACCATTACAGTACTTTGTTTGATTGATAATTCAAAAGATACATTCTAATATTACATAAAATAAATCCCAAATTTCTGTTTCAAAAAGACTCAAAATTGTCAACATTAATGTTTCTTTTTAACCTTTTTCGAGTGAAATATTTCTTCACCTTCGAAATAATTTATCTTATTTTTTATTTTAATCCCTGATTTGTCTGTACTTCATTATTTCTGTTAAAAACTTTTTCCAACAATGTGGAAAAATCATTGATATTTTATTAGTAACGTTATAAATTGTTTTTACATTAAAATTCGTTATTTACAATTGAATTTCTTTCGAAATGTTTTTATTTCGTTTAAGAAATTATTTATATCGTCGAATGAATAAAGCGTATTTTCGTTCAGTTATAACATAGCTTAATATTTCCCACCGTCGCACAAGATATTTGTCGCAATACGCTTTTTTTGCAAGACATGGAAATGACTTCGATAATTCAGCAAAAGATATAAATCGTCGTTTTGCGAGGAAAATACGTAAAAAGGCGCGACGAGACGGCGAGATCGATAAAGCTAGCCTAGACGACCTTCAGTTTGTTTCCCTAACCCCGAAATTCCGTGCATAACCTCGAAAGATCATCCGCTACCCTTGCGGCGTAATCTCGCTCGCACCGCCATATGTTTGTCTTTGTTGCCGCCTTGGCCTACCTCACTTGCTTCGTACGGGGCGAGAGAGGTGCCACATAAAAAAGGGACTACAAAAAACGCAACTCGCCACTGAACAGGTTCCAATTCTCTTATCGTTCCTTGTTACGAGGAATATCTAGAAACACACCTTTGAACTCGTCGGTATAAACAAATGAAAATATTTTACATTCTTTATAACTCATGACACAAATATTGCTAGATACTTGTAATTTTCTTGTTCTTATAAAAAATGTAATTTTTTCATTCTAAATTGAAGATTATATTTTTTCAAAATATGATACTTTAAATTAAAGTTTGATTTTTATTTTCTATTTCATTCTGATTTTTTATCATATAAATGTACATAAAAGATG
>JABFQD010004222.1:0-12077 GCA_022817045.1 Psix sp. ZL-2020 | reverse complement strand
TCATATTCCTATACTCAATAGCTTTTATGTCTAATTTACTTCAGTCGGTTAAATTTATTATTTTACCTCACCATCAGTAATGTTCATATACATAAGATTTTTTCGGGTCATAACTAAAAACTGTAATTTTGTTTCATATTATCAATTTATTTAGTACATAAGATTGTCCTCCATTTCAAAGAAAATTTTTCGTCAAATAAGCTTAAAAAATCTGATAGTAGTTTTATTTCAATATAATATCAGATATATATTTCATACTATATTAACAAATTATAAAATTTTTACTGGACGTTAGTTATACCCAACTTTCATTAAATTAATAATTCATTGAATTATTAGAAGGAAGGTATTAAAAATAATTTTCCTATGTTAGCATAAATGAAAAATATAAATAATTATTAATGTCATTAACAAATGAATCACATTTTAAATTTAGTATATATTTCTTTTGTCTTGCACAACGACATGGCATCGATTTCAAGCCGAACAAGCACCGCTTCACACACGGTTGTGTCAAAACTACTCAGTAAAAACATTCTTCAGGCTCCGGAGACTAATGATGTAACGAATGTAAGCTCTTTTACCACAAATTTGAATCAAGAATTTAAAGAAGATTTTGGTTTAGATAACATCTGATATGAAAATAATTTATTCATATGCTCTGCGCTTAAGGCTATATTTTTTTTTACAGCTTCCACCAGATCATAATCTGGAGCGTGATTGTGATGCTCAAAGAGATTCTCGTTGCCTTTTATCACATCCACTTTCCCACCGTGTGTCAAATTTTCTCTAGTCACAGCTGTCACCTTACAAATACTGCAAAACCAGAAAACGCGGCCGTTTTGTGTCAGTCTTTTTGTGTAGAAATTCCACTCATCTGTAATTTTTGACTCAGATTTGTTCGAATAAGCTCCACAGTTTCTTCTGAATTGTCAATTCGTGCAGACATAATTTCTTCTGCATTGTCAATTTGGTCAGACATATTTTTTCCAAAACAAGAATTTTGATCACGCACTGACAAATATCAACCAAATGTAACCTGAATTTTGTTTTGATAACTAACTTGAAGTTGTTGACATAGAACTCGAATTTTGAATTTATTAGAAAAATATATTAGAAAAATAAAACATTAGAAAACTAGGTATATTAGAAAAAATAATAGCCTAGAAAAAAACCATTAGAAAAAAAGGATTAGTAAAACTGTACCCCAATCACAGTTTATGTCCATTCTTCCAAAAAAATTAATGAAAGTATTTATGATGTAATAGATTTTTTATAAAAGAAAAATATGTTTTATGATTAATATAATTCTGCAGTAAATTGAATTCCAGAGATTACAAAAATGTTTACTTGTATACATGATGTTAAATGGTTATTTTTATAAAATAAACTAGTTTTCTTATATTTTAAAAAAATGATAATAATTTTATTCCTTAAATAGTATCTTCATTTAGTTTGGGGATTCCACACCGAACTCCCACCGGAGACAACGTCCCTGAACCCCCTTTTTCGCTTCATGGGTTTGCCGCTTAGCCAACTCCAAGCATTCCTTCTCAAGTAGTTTTAACTAAACTTTAAGAAAGTAATATTTTAAGTGCAATAGAAAGAAAAATAAAATGTGCGCTACGCCACAAACATGCAACTCGCGGCACGTAGATTTACAACCCGATCGAATAGCACACTTTCGAGGCTTGTAGTACAATGTAATATTTCGAAACGTAAATTAAACAGGGTTTTTTCACAGGGTGATCGTTTTAACTTGAGATAACTCAATATCTCGAAAAATATACAAACTACGAAAAAATATTTTCTAATAAAAAGTTGATATCATTAAGAGGAACATTTAGTACTGTTAAAAGTAGCCACTCCTTTCTCCCCGAAATAGGCGGACAGGGAGCAAGTTTGAAATGCAGCTACACAACTTAAAAGCATGTCTGCTGTAATTTTTGTGCAAGTAGTTGTGATACGTTCTATCATGTTCTGTCAAGAAGTAAATACTGCTATACTTTGTCTTTAAAGTAACCCCATAGAATAAAATCCGTCGACATAAGATCACCAGTCTGGTGATCTAGAAGGCCCTAGTTACAGGACTTCTACCGAACTAACGACCACTGAAGAACTATTCAATTCTTATCGGGCTATGGCATTTTAATATGCTGGACAACTATTAATAGTTGTTCTGTTATTTAATAATGGTAAATTTTGAAAAAAAAACCGATAACTCATCTTGCAATAAGCAATGATATTTTTCTACATTTACTGTGTCTTCTAAAAATAATAGGCCGATTAGTTTGCTGCCTATGATAACACGCCAAATAATAATAGACCACAGAGTCTAATGCTTAACTTCACATATTCGATATGGACTTTCCACACTTCAGTGAAGCATAATGGGCGATTGACCTCGCTATGGTTCGTAAAAGTTTCATCGTTGGAAAGCATTACTCGATGAAAGAATTGTAAATCTCGTCGAGTTTACCTGAAAATCATTCGCATGATCAGTTATGCATGGAGGTATGCTAGTAATGGTATTTCTGTTGGTGTAGTATTGCCACAACGCTTGTGCGTACATTTCCTGATTGGTGAGGTATTTCTTAGGTCCTCACGTGTGAATTATAAGCCCTTAAGATAAGTTAAGTTTTTCGATTCTGTATATGATAGAAAAGTACCTTGAAAATTTATTTAACATAATTTGTATAACTCACAGTACTAATAAAAAGATTCCGATCTGTCATTAAAACAATAAATATGCAACGTCAATCTCATAACGAAACTCATATAAGTCAGAATAGATCTATCGAATCTATAAAAGATCAATTAATAGTTTTCTATAGGAAATGAAGAATTTAAAACAATTGTACATAATACGCTTTAATGTTTACAAATCAAAACGCTTGTGCTGAAATTCCAGCAGATATGCTACTCTCTTGTGTACAGCTATTTCATAACCGGGTCAATAAGTGCTTTAAAGTTGAAGATAGAATTTTCAAACATTTATTATAGTTCATTGAATAGTAAGAGGCAAGAAGGCTCACTTAAAACAAGCACCCCGATAGTGAGAGGCGAGAGGACTCACAAAAGCGCCCCAAAGGAAAATTTCTTACTACGACCACGTCGTTATTCCTGGTTAATGCTAAACGTAGATTTCTTCTTATTTAAAGACAAAATTTTGTAGTGCTATTTATGCACAGAATTCACTATAACATTTTCAGTAGTTTAAGTAGAAGTTCATTATCGTGTCATTGGGTAGACTTTCATTATTGTAAGCTGTTTACTTTTAATTTCTTGGAGCAATGTCTATTTTACGAGATATTCCTTTTTCTTAATCATTTCTAGCGCTTTTTTATTTTCCAATTGCAGCGTTATCTATAGATCTAAATAACTTGAGGTGCATGTTAAATTATTGTAGTTTTTCCTAAAAAATCCGAATCTGCAATGCAAAATACCCATTTAAGATTTTTATATTACGTCGCACCCACTCTCAAAAGGTATTGTTAGTGGATCGAGTTGGATATCATTAGATCGCTCCTGTCGAAATGAACATCTTTTTTTTTGATCAAATATGTATTTTTAGAAATACATTCATGTTTTCAGTCAATTGGACCACTTTGTATTTACCAAGACGAATCAGCATTCCCGCGAAACGGACGAAGGGGATCTAGGAACACAATCCCTGGTGGAGGTTTAGGGGCAAGGCCCCCATTGGCGGAGCCTCCAATAAAAATATACAGGGTGCGTAAAAAGCCCCGAAATGCTCAATTATCTCGAGAAGAACGCCGGAAATCTAGAAAATAAAAGACACGTGCCAAATATTTTGTAAAAAACAATTGACTGAAACCGCTCACAAACTATTTCATTCCCTCACCCCTCCCCCGTCCGCCCCTAACCCGCGAGGCGGGGGTTGTGTCAACTTTAAAATCTCAATTTGGAACCCCTATTTTTTTAATCAGACGCAGATTCTACGCCTTGAATTAAGAAAATCTTGTAAAAACCATTCCGCTCGATTCATGGTGATGTAATAGTTAAAAATAACGTTTTCTTTTCAATTCAGTAAAACAGGTTAATTTTTCGATAAATTCATAAATCTGAAAAACCCAAAAAACCAAGTATTAAATGTTTTTTAACGATCTTTCAATTGATACTATTTTTAACCTTAACATCCAAACTCTGAAGGTGTGGGCAATTTTTAATCGCAGAATGAAATTCAGCCCAAAATACAAATAAGAGTACGAAACTTGACCTCCTATTCCTCACCTCCGGAGTTGGGGACGGAGGGGAATATTGAAAACTTGGTTGCTATTGATTGATTATCACCATATACAACTACCCCCAACCTGTACTCGTGACCTGCACTTGCAAGCTCTGAGGGTGGATTCAGGAGTAGAGTGCTTCTAACCCTCGAGATTCTTTATTAAAATGATTTTCCTTGCCTCCCATTTAACCTATATGTTAAACAATTTTATGTCAGAAAATAATTATTATATGAATTATTTATTTTTGTAATATATTTCCTGAAATCAGTAAAACATGACTGTATTTAAAGTAAACTTAAAATAAATTATTCAATTCCTTTTCTCATTCCAAAAATTAGATAAAACAGCAAGATTAACTTAGATATAAATAAGTTATTTTGTAAAATTTGCTGATTTCTATTTCCCTATTCAATTGTAAAGTACTTTTCAGGGAAATTGAGACCATGAAGTTGGTGGTTTCAAAATTTTCGACTTTTCTATAAAAGTACGGTTTCTTTTAAAATCTCAGTTCCGTTGGCGTTCAATCACAAGAAAGATGTTTATTTTTGTTCGCTGTATAATCTGCTACGAGAACGTCCATTTTAGGTGTATGTTGGACTACAACATTTTTTCTGGTTCTTGAGAGTACTAAAAATACATGAAAAACTTATGTTCGCAAATATAAATGGTTAAAGAAAAATTGTTTTATTGTGAGTAAAATTACGTATATATACGTCAGTTGTTTGTACGTACAAAGTAAAATTTAAGGAAAAATATAGCATGTGTCTCATTGATTGTCTGTAGGGAAAGATAAGCTGCAATAGACTAAAGAAATGATCAACTATTTCGAGAATTTGAAGGAACCATAATCATCTCCGACAATATTATCTCTGCCAGTTGATAAAGGTTGATTGGCGCGGTTTTTTCTCAGATACAGGATGGCGAGGAAAGAGTCACATCGTATTGCAGCAAAGTTGTGTCTAAAGCTGAACAGAATTATGTGTCACCAGAAGAGAAATGTTAGCTATTATTGAAACGATTAAATTTTCCAAATACTATCTCTATAGAGAAAAGTTTACTGTTTGAACTGATCACTCTAAGGAAGTGTGTTGCTAAGTCAGGACCGTAGGAAAAAGAAAAATATCCGATGCAAATTTATAATTTAAGTGTTTTCCTTGAAAGGTTACAGGCTGACATACTAGGTCCACTTCCAAGATCAAGTAAGGGTAATAAGTACCTTCTTGTGGTGGTTGATTGTTTTATTGTTTTACTAAATAAGTAGAAGCAATCCCCCTTTCAAATATCCGAAATTTAGCAGTAGCTGAAGCATTGGTGAACGTAGTCATTTCAAGACATAGGGTTCCATTAGAACTTCATACGGATCAGGTTCGTAATTTTGATTCAAAATTTTTCAAAGAGTTATTATCATTATTAGGAATTTTTAAGATACGTACTACTCCACTTCATCCACAATTTAATGGACAACAACATAGAACCATCCTTAATTATTTATCAAAATTTATTTTTGATAATCAAAGAGATTGGGATACGTAGATTCCTCTATTCTTTCTCGCTTACAGGTCATCAAAACAGGAGTTCACACGATACACACCAACAGAGAGTTATACAGACTAAGATTATTCTAAATCATGGTATGACCAGAAGGCAAAACAATCTTTATTCGAGAAAGGACAGAAAATTTGGTTCTATAACCCCCGTCGAACATTTGGGAAATCTCCGAAATTAAAATCCAATTGGGAAGGTCTATTTATCGTTGCGAAGAGGTTTGAGAAGTTTGAATGGAGAACCTTTGCGCGCCCTTTATTTAACAACAATGCGCAGACCCAGGAAACATGTTTACGTGACAAATTAGAGACTGTGAGCTCGATTTTTGACTAGAACTACTTTTTTCCTTTTGATCACCCGACACGGTTGCACGCTCGAACTTCGAAAATTATGATGATTAGTGCGGCGATTAAATTGTATTAATTTTTTGACAAACGTGAATACATTGATGTATAGATTGAGTTAATAGGAAATGGATGATGTAATATTACATTGTATGATTAATAGTGTGCAGGCGAGAAAAAGAAGGAGCAATTTAAATGTAAAGTACGACGTATTTCAAGAACGACAAAACCCAAGGTATTTACGCTTGATATTTGTTGTTGGAAATAGATTAGATATTGCGCGTATATAAGTGAGATGTGACTCACAATGATATTTTTCACAGGTGTAATCCTGGGTTTTTGTATACTTCGGTGTCCTTCAATTCCGTCGAATAATTGTTTGAAGAGAGCAAGTACACACAACTTGAGCCACGTCGCAGAACATCACCTGGAATCTCAGGTGGGTGCTCGCGCCAGTGCGACAGTTGATACCGAAAAGGCTGTTCAGGAATTGTCCGTATTTAAGTTCCTGTTAACCATCACTTCTCTTGACCCGGAGGATATACGAACTTTTTCATTTTACAAATGAAGACATCGGAATTTGATTCTGAAGGATTGTTTATGTATCGTTATTTAATTTTAACGGAAATACGGGTGTATATGTTATAAGTATTAGTCGCCGCGCTGAACAATGAAATGTATCGTGATCTAATTGTATTTAATTAAGTTAGATTCGTATACAAACCGAGCCGAGCTCGCTTTATGACGAACAGTCGTCTGTAATGTACGATATATTTATCTGATAAAATTTAATTATTTTTGTTTTATGAAAAATAGTCGCCTGTGATCTACGGTATATTCATTCGATAATATTTCATTATTTTTGTTTTCGCGAAAACTATTATCAAATAAAGTAAAAAGAAATAAAATTGTACATTAAGAGCTCTCAAAAATGGTTATAAATTATACATTGACTATTTTTTACAATACTGTACACAATTTTAATCCTGTATTTACAATTCAATACGAACTTAAAGCAGAAATTTGAGTTTTACAATAATATATTGTAATCACCTTTTTCTAGAATCTTATTCAGCAGAAGTATTTGAGTTGCAGCTCAATTGTCTTTTTTCACAGCAGCTTTTTTGTGACTGACTTCCATTATCAAACTGTATAAATATAACTACATAAGTAGTTATTGCACTCAACATCTGTAATACATATTTCAGTTTTAAAGTAGATTACATCATGAATAAAAAAATTAGTTTAAAGTCATTTATCACCTTGAAAAGCAATATATCCCGAATAATATGTTGCTTTCAATTCAGTACTCTTTATCTAAGAATACTTCTATTAAAAGTAACACAGAATTGCACGTTAATTGTTAATATACTCTTTGACTTGACTGAAAAAAGAAACACTTCGAAGTGAAAGAATTTTCATTTGCCTGAAATTCCTTTGAAAATGGAGCTACATGACAACAGAGACAAAATAAATTGTTGAAATGTGCTAAATGAAGCAATAATTATACAAAATAAGATGAAATAATAAATTGCATTTACTATTATTTTAACGTAAGAATCTGTGTTTAACTCGATATAGGATGTTTATGGCATTAAATGTAAATTATGCTCGATGTACTTACCGAATGTAACAATGAACTATCTAATGGAAAAAGACCTTGCGCTGTAAATTTCAAGTCGACATGGAGAATATAAGAAGAAAATTCCTTGAGCTGTAATGAGGGCGATGATACAATTAAAGTCAAGTTTTGTAAGAGTAGGCATTAGAATTATGTAATTCGTAGCGGTTTTATATCGATGGCTTATTTTACGAATACTTATATTACTTATACGAATGAGTTATTTTAAATGAAATGCAAAATCATAATGTTTAATATATTGTTTTTATTTCTGTACTATGTTTCCCCATGTTTTATAAGTAGGAGTTTAAAAAGCGTCTTGATTGACTATTAATTTACATAATGAGTAAGGAAAAGGAACACCTTCATCTTTTTTACTGTGTTTTAGCACCTTGTTGCACTCATGATCTAGTTTATAATATAAACCATTATCATTCAAAATAGATGAAAAGCTTCAAAATAAAATTGTTTTATGTACTACTAATAATGATGTAGATTGAGCTTAACAATTTTTCATGCTCGTGTTCTAATATTGATAAATTTAGTTTTATTCGAAGAGTATGCAAATTTCATTGGCGATAAGCATTCCAAAACTTTCAACGGAATTCTTAATGCACAACATTTTATTTGCCAAAAAGTAGACGTGTTTCAATATGCCGCTATTTTATCAGAAATCATTATTTTTAAATTTTCAAATTTCAACATTTTTTGAGCGTAATTAAATAAGGACTTCAGATGTTTACCGATTACAGTTATACTACATGAAGATTCCAACAAACGCAGCATAGCAACGTTAAAAAGTATCATTTTTTAAAAAAATAATTTCGTTATTTAGACAATGAATAGCATAATATAAAGTAGAAAAATTATTAAAATAAATCATAGTTCTATTTATTGCTTTTCATATCATTTTTCCCATCAATAAAATAACAATTATTATCGAATTTGACGCTATTTGTAAGTGCTATTTCATTTATGCTCATATTTTTTGTTTAAAATTGCCTATTCTGGCCCAGGTAAAATCAATACTTTGCGTCTCCATTATTTCCTGAATGTGGCACCGACCGGATTCCCAGATGGCCACCATTTTCGATATATCCAAGATCCTAATTGCGGCATTAGCATTCCTGTACTGCTCCTACCGAATGGCTACATTGACTTCGAAATTCGTCACTGCTTGTTGTAGCAGGTCCTCTGCTTTCACACAGTAATTGTAGTTGTATTTACTAAGAGTGCTTGGCATTCTTGGAGCAAAGTACACAGCACGACTCCTTCATGCACATTTTCACCATAAGTCCTGTTCTACCGTATTTACAGCACAACTTGGTTAAATCTGATCCTTTACAAGATACCTGCACAGTGGCCAAACTCCCAATACTTAAAACACCTCATCGGAGTTTCCTTTAGCTGAAAGTAACTGACAAACCGGCCAATATGCATTTCGCCACGCTCTACCACCTCCTGTACCAAAGATATCATCAGCCTGGCTATGAATATTTAAGAGTTCTCAATGTCACTGCTCAGAGATTTTCAAAACTTACCTAGTTATTGAATGCTACGTAGACCTTCTCTGACATTATCATTTGGACGAGGTCACAAAGACCAACATTGTTTATTTTTTACTTACAAACGAAATATCAAACGAAATATCAAACGAAAAAAGAGGTTCTTGTTTGAATAAAACAAAGATTTTTAAGTTCCAATAACCTTGGAATTTGGTACTTTGCAGATAAATAATAATGTCATAAAACTAGTCATAATAATGCCAGAAAATAATGAAAAATTTACCTTCATTTAGTTTTGTATTAAAAAAAGTATTTATTTTTATAATATTTTTACACTTTTTTTCCAATTGCTGATCATTCTAATTCCCTAATTCGGTCGAAATTTTTCTTGACCTACCGTATCTTTCGCACTTTTTATTGAAAACGGTTATTATTTCGACCAAATTAAAGCTTAAATCTTTTCCTTAAGAATGTTATGAAAAAATAAGTATATTTAGTGTAAACTACCTTTAAACAAAAAAAAATTTTGTTTACATTTTTGTCAATTTTGAACATGTACAGGGAATAAAATTGCTTTTTCTGTCACTGGAAACCGTACGCGCCCGAAGATGCGACATACACAGACCACGTAGGTGCCCTATCGAGTGCGTCAATGGACTCGTGGATAATGGAAGAAGTAGTGGCGACACTTTTCCCCAACCATCCGGAAAGACCCACAGAAATTAATGAAGTGGATCTGGGGAACGTTCCACTTTTTTCTACAGAGGAATTGGTCATGGCAATCAGTTCCCTGAAAACTAAGAAAACACCAGGACCAGACAGATTTCCAGCGGAAGCACTAAGAGTAACATCCAAGATATGTCCACAACTCTTGCTGCAAATGTACAATGGCTGCCTGACCTCAGGAATCTTTGGCGCTCGCTGGAAAGTAGCGAGGCAAGTTCTAATCAACAAGCGTAAGGTGACCAGAAACTTGCCATCATCCTTCCGACCCTTAAATGCTTGACACAACAGTTAAAGTTCTCGAAAAGCTGCTACAGCCACAAATCCTTGAGGCGATACGCATTGACGGGATCTCTCGAACCAGCAACATGGTTTTCGGAAAGGGCACAGTACCCTCAACGTAGTGCTTCCAGGTCTACGAAAGGTCGGTGTTGATCCGGTGTTTATCACCATCAATGCGGTTCTGGATGCCATTTCTAGGATACATTTCACTCTGGAGTCCGGTTCTTGTATGCCCCACACGGGTGCCTTAGCGTTGAAGTCACCACAGCGAACGATTTCTCCCGGAGTTTCCCTCACTGTGTCTTCTATTTTCCTCTGAAAGTTAGCAATTGGCTCGTTGGAAGTTAAGTAACAACTCACATATGTGACTCCATTACTCCGAGGCGATTAAACCATCCGGCGTCTCCTTTGGGCTTTTACTGCTCGCACAGAAGCAGGATGTCCGCTTTCTTCTCGAGCCGGATTTGATCCAGAAGGTCATGAGCTGTTCTGCTCCTGTTCAAATTACCCTATAAAACTCTCTTTATGTTGCTTTATTCTGTGCCTTCGCCCTCGCGAGAGCCTCACGGAATACAGCACAAAAGCCTGAACCAGGGATGTGGTTTCTCTTGCTCTCGTCAATCTTCATCCCTGAGCACAACATACACGTCGCGTCAGCTTGGCAACTGGAGGCCTTATGACCTGTTGTCATAAGAGAGGAGCAGATCTTGTTCCAGTCTGGGCCGTTGCAGATCCTCGCTGTGTAACCACGTCCCAAGCAACGGAAGTAGCGTTGCACGTATTCTACAGGATATCCATCCGATTTTTATTCATTCTAAATCTAGGAATCTTACGGCGTCTGTTTCTTCCAGATTCACGAAGGCAAGTCGTTGACCTCTAGAACTCGTTTTTGTCAGTGAAATCTTCGCATCACCCGAAACATCGGTAAGGGCACTTTCGATAGCCGTCTGGACGTCTCCTTCCGTGGAGACGCTATCTAGGTCCCTAATCTCAAGAGTGGTGTGTGGTGGATAGTCCTCACACAGCCGGTATCGCCGATTGCTTTTTCCAAGGTTTCTTCGAAGAGCTTGTTCACATTGTTTGTCATGTCTTTTTTAAGTTCTAGAAGAACGGCCCATCTTTTAGTTTGGCGATTCGCACATATAGTTACTCCACTGCCTTCTAGCTTTACTTTTCCACGGATGTCTTGGAGGACATTAGCGTAGGTGTGTTCTAACGCTGGTTGAATAATGAAAGCATCCATCATTCCATTCCGGATGAATGTCCAGGACTGGTTGCAACTTTGTTTATATTACACTTGGAAGTCAGTATATCTATTTCCTGGATAATCATCTCGAGGTCGACGAAACCATTTTTTATGTCCATCGATATGTTCTTTTGACGCATAGTTGCGTCTTTCATTATCGAGAGAATCCTCCGTAATCTCGCAAGTAAAACTTGCCTTACCGAAAGTTTTGGTGGTGCATCTTTCTTTTCACAAGCGTCCAGGAAGCTTGGAGCTCCTTTCCTTATTTAACTTCTTTTCAAGAAATGCCATCATTGCCATGGTTTATGGTTGTCACTCCGAAATATCGAGCCGTCTCCGAACACGGTTACCGCAAGGTGTGAGGAGGGGAGGAGGGAGTGATCACGGCTATATCAGAAGGTCTTGTTAAACTTGACACGTTTATGTCTCCATCGTCTGGTTTCTTTTCTTCTCGCATGTCTTGGTTTGGTTCCTAGGTACACCTGTTCACCATCACTCCCTCTTCAAAAACTCTTCCTCTCCCCATAAGTTCGCTTCGCTACTCCCTAACCCCCAACC
>JABFQD010004221.1:0-12079 GCA_022817045.1 Psix sp. ZL-2020 | reverse complement strand
ATATTTTAAATATCTAAAGAAATAATGTCAACAAATTAACGGTAAAAAACGCTAAAATCATGTATTATTCAAATCAGAAGACCTTTCATATATGTATTAAACATGGTTTTATGAATTTTGCTTTGGATTTATTAATTGCCCTAAATTAATTATGTGTGTATTTTTTTTTTTATTTACTATGATATTACAATTTCTTTCCGTTTTTCAAATTTTTTTGTTTGTATCATTTAAATTATAAATTTATTCTTTTATTTTTATAATTATTTTTTGTTTTTCTAATATACGACTTTTTACAAACACATTAAATTCTATGAATTACACCCACTTCTTTATTTTTGCTCAATTTATCGTTTTCTTTTTAAGTTCATCTATTTCATTAATATAGTAAACCGTTAAATGCTCGTATGTTTGCTTATTAGAAACAATTTTTTATACATGATTTGAATCATTAATAATACAAAATATCTTAAGAATTCCATATTTTATATATATATACAATATCAATCTTTGATAATAATTTTAGTGTGATTGTATTTGTATGGATTATTTGATCGTGTTTGATTATTTTATCATATGCAATGAATGAAAATATTATTACTTTTTTTATATACTATATAATAAACATATTATGCAATTTGGTAAGTAAATTGTTATTTGGTAAGGAAATGACACTTCATTTTCTATATTGTTTATCATAAATATCATCATTAACGTATCAGATAAAATGACATAAGATTAGAAACTTTATTGCAATATTGACGGAATAAAAGATAAGTATTAAAGTTTTTTGAAGTTCATTTATGCATTTACGTTTCTTTCAACTGATTTTACAGGACTATGAAAAATTTAAAAACCAATTTCCGATAAACTAACAAAACTTTTCAATATTTATAAACAGAAATCGATCTAGCAATAAAGAAACGACTTATCTATTGGTAGGTTGATTTTTATATAAAAAACTTGAACAAAAATCTTTTGTTCTTTGATCGAAAATGGTTTTCCAATTTATCATAGTTCTGATCAATCCCTTTAAACCATTGAATGAAAAAATAGTTTACAAGAATACAGAAAAAAGGAATAAGAAAAATAAAAAATACGATTGATATTGCAAACTAACAAAATGAACATAAACTTGAAGGAATTTGTTTAATGTTTCATGAACTTTGAATCTTAATCTTCTTTAGCTTCAACTATGTTAAGAACAATTATAGAGTTATGGGAACATATATGATATTTTAAAACAAAAAAATCATTTTCTTTAATATTCATAAATTCCTCATAATTATACATTTTTAAATTAATTGAATTTACATTAAAGAATTTTCTCAAAGCAAAGAAAGAATTTAATACAACTGAAAACTAATTGTGAATACCGATAACCAATATTTATTGGACAATTATTAAAAAAATTGGTATCGACAAGGTGTTTACATTTTTAAAATAGTACCAATGTATCCATAATTATTGTAACTAATGAACTCTAACAATTTCAATCAGTATATTTTTCATAGTTTTTTCTCGTTAAGATTACAGTAAAATTACATAATAATTACAATTTTGTTCGAAATTAGTGACGAATATTTAAGAATCTTAAAAATAAAAAAGTCTGGTCTGTTCACATTCATTTAAATTTTTTATTGTTCAATTTGTGATTTGACGTGACTATTATAGAACTAAAAATATCACGATACTTTACTATTAATTAAAAAATAGTCCGTATGACTTTCGTGCGTTCTAAAATAGGCTAGAAGACAGATACAATGATCTTATAACACCGATTATTTCACTCTATCCCTCTTGGCGTTGTGATGCTGCCGCCCTACTCACTATTCTGGTGCGCGTTGATATATGCGTTACTATGGCGACGTGAGCGGTGTGGTTGCTGGAATGCTACGTCTCTCTGGAGTAGTAGTCAGTCCACGCGGCGACTGCCAAGCGAACGTGCGCGCTTCACTCCCTGCCAGTTGCTTTTCCCTGTCGGCATCGTAACTCGGTATCGTGTGACCGTTAAAGCTAGTAGTGTAGCCTTATAAACAGTCAGACGGAAGGAGCTTGCGATTACCAGTACAGCAGACAGCATGAAGTAATCACGAGCGTTGTCTTTTTAATCGTAAGGTAAATCAGTCAAGTGAGAAATATCTCGACATGAATATTTTTTTCGTTTTTTCATTTTGACGCAGGCATGTTTGTCGATTGTTGGCAGAAAGATTTTCTACTTGTCATCAAAGTCGATTTTAAGAGAAATCCGAACTATTGTAATATGAAAGTTGATGAAAGAACAAACTGAGTTTGACATCTAAAGACAGTGAATGTCACAGCTGTGAAATGAAAATAAAATTAATAAAGGATTTCATTCAAATAATTAAAACAAATAAAATCCAAATTCTATATTGAAAGCTTACTGATTAATATATAAATTTTGAAAAAATAACAAATTCATAAACAAGTCAAAGAATAAGAATGAAAGAATTTCATCTTGACAATGTCGAAATGAAATTTTTGATATTAAAGATTAGGACATTATTTTAAAATAGAAAAATGATTTTTTAATTTTTAAAAAAATGTAATTCATTTGAGAAAGATAGAATTTCACACATATTTCTATTGTTTAAGAAGTCGTATCTTTTAAAAAGTGGTGAAGTGAGATTATCCTCAGATTAATATCGTAAGATCTTAGAGTAGTTTATTGATTTGATATAATTAAGGAAAGACGGAGAATGAGCAAAAAAACATTTCACGTGTAAATGAGATAAAATAGAGATAGATTATTTGTTTGTTGAAAAATAAAAGAAATAATTGGTAATAAATTAATAAAAAAAACATTTAATTAATTTGAAACCTCAATGGAATGTTTATCTTTTTGTAAAACTTATTAAATGTTGAATATTATAACAAAATTAATCAAAACGACAGTCTGCTTTAAGTTGTATTCACAAATACTCGAAAAAGTCCTTTACATGCGACATGGAATAACTAATTAGTTATTTTCCTAATGAAAGTTAAAGAAAAAAAACAATAATTAATTATGTCAGGATTTCCGGAAAAAAGTTTATATTATTCACAAACTTTGATTTGTTCACCAAATTTTCATAAGAAAAATTATGTCTCTGATTTTCAGCAGTGTTAAATTATGGCTAGAAAATGCCGGTCCAAATTCTTAAAGAAACTTCATCTGCTGAGAAAACAATGCAAATTATTCAGATTAAGTAAATTATAATTCTAACATTTCAAATTTCTTAAATCTAGTTCTCGCAGTTTGATCTATATAGCTGTAGTGAGAACAAACTCCTCATAATTAATAAGTCGTAAACTTAACTAACGTAACTATGCGTGCACATTGTGGATGCATATAATAGTTTTTCTTTTTCATACAATACACTGACAATGAAGTAACTTGTCATCCCAAGGGTTAAAATGTTTTACATAATTTAGGGAAATGTTGTTGCAGATGCAACATTAGAGATGACAAATTATACAAGTTCGTATCATGGAAAGAAGTTCTGTGGCATTATTTATAATGCGCATGTGGATAACAACTCGTTTACAAAGAAATTACAGTGACTTCTTATAATACAATAATTACCGACTAATTCCGAAATTATTACTGTTATCATTATCATCTGGCGCAGTAACATCTATATATTACACACCTGAACGAGCAGCATAACTGGGAATGAAATTCCCTAATTCAATTATTCGAATTGTATGAACTTTTGTTGGATGAGTTTAATTTAAGAAGTTTTACGCAAAGGTACTCTGACTTGAAATTAAGTGACTGAAACAATGCAAATCAATGTTAAAATCATAATGTGATTGTTTGATACTTTAAGATGGAAAAACTACAAACGTATTACACAAAACATTATGTACGTTGCGAAACTGCTTGTAGTACCGTGTTCGCTGGACAATGTCCAGACTGACATTTATCCGGAGAATGAGTTGAACCGTTTGTGCTACGGGTTATGTCGCTATTCAGGCCGAGCTTCCCTTAGTTAACGTTCCGATTCCCCAATTCAGTCTCGCACATGAGTATTGACGAAATTCAGTTACGACTAGTGCGATGTAAATGGACTCCTGCTGTATATAGTTGTCGTATACGCAGAAAGAAGCCCGGATGCAAATCCCGCCAACGATCGAACTTTCCGGTAAGGCGTTGCTGGACCGGCAAGAATTCACATGCAAATTATTTTCAGCACGGACTAATCTCCGCGATAAAAAAAGCTCGAAAAACTACGCTAAACTTCAGGGAGATTGATGATGGAGCAAAGTTGTAATGTGACGAGCAAATATCGGAAACGATTTTGTGCACACAGCTGCGAAAACTGTAAAATTTATTCACATCGACAGATTATCGTGGATGTTGCGTCTGTAATTTCACGGTAGAAAAGTACAGTGAGAAGAAAAAACGGCCATATTAATGGTGAAATCTATTTATTCAACACTACACTTGGTTTTGTAGAGAATCATTAAATTTATTTGGTATGTTTATTATTTTTTGCGCAGATGTCTTTATTCTTAATATCAATGTGTAAAATATTAACCAGCGTTTTCAATTATTGATTTCATTTTTAAGTTAAACTAAATCTAGAAGAAGATTAATTTGCACATTAAATTCTATTTTGTGTACTCTCTGCGTTGTAAATATTTACAACTATGGGTATCTACAATATTCTGTGTATATAGCAATCAGATTTGGCATGTCGATACCATTCGTGTTATATCTATAAATATTGATACACGATTCAATTATATTTTTTAAGCAGAAATCACATTTTCTGTTTATTTTTCTTTTTCTCTTTTGTTGACTTAGATTTGCAATTGCATACAATGACTTCTATAAGCAATATTACAGTTTTAGAAATTTGAAAGATATTATACACAAATTTTTGGTTAGTTTCAAATTATATAGAGTTAATTCGAGTAAATATAAATCAAATTCATGTCATTACATTCATCAGATTCATGTCAATACTTCTTATAACCTCTTAAAATATTCTTGTACATAAATCCCTATTAAAACAACTATTAATTACCTTCCATATTTGCATCACAATGGAAATCACGATGTACCTGAAAATTAGATTTATTACATTTTAAAACTATTTAATAGTGACTTCAATTACATTGTGAATTGAAACACTTTAAACTAACACAAAAATAATCTTGGTTAACAAATATTTTCAATTTGACTGAATCAACATCAAGTAGAAAACTTTTAAATTAACAATTATTACTCGTGGAAAGCTTCGACAAAATTTACAACTTTTAACTCGACAGAATTGCACAAATCTTCAATACGAATCGCCCTATTTGAACCAAGTCTACGTGGAAAAAGGAGATGAATGATAATAGTAGTAATTGAAGGAGAGCGTTCGTAAATTGTAACACGCAAAGGTGTGATTTTAGTAGGTAAGGGCTTCCTATCTAGGCTCAGAAACTCTGATCTCAATTCGGAGGGCATCGTTACTGATGTCGACTTTTCTTTCTTTTTGCTTGAAAATTATCCGTCCATTCATTCACGAGACTCCTAAGAGAGTTCTTAAGGAGCTAAGAGATTTTCGCTCGGTGAGCCATGAAAGGTGTAGCAAGCTTCGCGGACTGGATAAAACAGAATTAAAGTCCGTTATAATATTATTCGTGCGGTCGCAGACTTAATTGGCTGATCCGTGCCAACCAAGCTCGATGAAGCCGCAGGCGACTTTACATAAATTTCGACTACGATTTCAATATCTATAATTGCCGTCTTATCTGTCCAGGTCAGGAGAATCGTTCTGAATTATATTCTTGCTATTTAACTAAGCCAATGGCTTAACACGCACTCTTCCGAAAACTTGTCTTCGGTTTCAATTCGGCTATTACGATCCGTTTTCATTCATGATTCGTTGAACTTGTTTCTTGATATTAAATTTTCGTTTGACTTCCAAGTCGACGAGCTTTTTTACGGTAATTGAAACACACAGGAAATCGAAACCGAAACGATGGAACTTCGACAATACGATTGAAATTACACTACTGGATTTAGGGTGGCAAATAAGAGAATTTAATTGGATTTTTACTAAGGGGTAATTGAACCCTGCAGTTCTAAACATCTTTGATAATAGTTGTGTGAGATATTTCATCTGTTTGAATTCTTTCAACATCCTGTGAGAGAAGGTAATGTTAAAATGATAAGTCAATCTAGATAAGAATCTCAATTTTAAGCTAATCTGATTGGAATCTGTTTTGGATTTAATTGGAACTTAAACAGTACGAGTTAATCGAGCCCCGTGTATTAAGCTGTATGTAAAGTAATGGAAAAATGCTTTATACTCTATATTTAATCGAAATGTTATATTTTATGCGATTGTGAATTGTATATAAATATATATACATTCAACTTTACAAATTTATTGATTTGTAATCCTACCGCAACGTTCCAATACTGGAATAAATATTGTCTCATTGAAACTTTTAATTATATTAATAATTAATGCATTTAGTATATTCGGTGAAAATATATTTATAATTTAAAAAAAATCATATCATCATTTTAGATTACAATACACTAATATCTGTTAATTTATGAATACTTGTAATATTTACGTAACCAACAATGCGAAATAAAAAATAATAACAAATATCGCACGTACGTAATCTAAAATAAAATTCTAAAATAAATAATTCAATTCTAGTTAAGTCACTTTAGCTCGTTATTAAACATTCTTGTTTATTCAGTTTATTTATCAAATTTTACTAAACATTTACGAATTTGAATATCATAGTTTTTTGCTCCGTACCACACACGCAAATATATATTTAAATGTATGATAACATAATCATAACATACTCATTTGCTTAAATAAAAATCAAATTTTAATTAATTATAGTTTGTTTGATATTTATAAAGCTTGACATTGTTTTCGTATGTTTAAAATATACATACCGATTTAAAAAATATAAAATCATTTTCTTTAATTTTATGACTTCACGAAAAGCAATGTAAACTCGAATAAATAGCATTCAATGATAAAACCATAATTGTTTATACTTTCTTGATATAAGAATGTTGACCATAACCTTACCCAAAAACGTAATAATGATTTATTTAATATATCTTGAAAAATGAATGAAATTCGCCATTTGATTTAAACTTTACGTGTGCGAAGCCACATCGCATTATCATATCAGCAATATATTATCTAGTAATGCTAGGGGTTGCGACATTTGTACAACGGAACAGTCCCTTTGCAGCTATACCGATACGCCTGTCGGTTCCGATGTTCATTTTGTTATACACATGTGCTGACAAACTCAAGCTCCCTTTCTACTCTTATTATAGAAACATCGTTTTACACAAATATCAAAGACTTGTGATGTCGGTATAACTTAACTCAAAGACACTGTGAATAAAAACAGATCATCGTCTTTCACGTCGGACAAAAAGAGAAAACATCTTCTTTTCATGCAAAACTTTATTCTTGAGTTACGCGCGATTTAATTATTCCGCGTGACAATGTTTCGCGAACCTATTTTCTTCTCTCACTCTCGCATCGCTTCACGAATTATCACATTTGGCAAACTTAATACTAAACTAGACATTCGCTTTCACTTCGATCCGTAGCGAAAAGCACCAACAAAAAAAGTAATTTTACCATTTTCCAAGCGAGGACGAAATTATTCTGTGCTCAAGTAATTCGAATAAACAAGTTACTTTCTGTTAGAAACTCTGGGCACTTCCGTCTTCCTTAGCTAAGCAAACGAATTGCATTATGCAAAGCATTATTTCAAAATGTTACAAGCTTTGAGGTGACAGGAAACATTTTTAATTTTCGTTGTGTAATATTTTGATCATTTAGCAATTTCGAGAAACTATAAATACACTCTGTTTATTTTTAATGTTCTTCTATGAGAAAAAAAACTTAATAAATCTATTAAACATTTTGTAAACATGAAATCAAAATAAAATTAATTCTTAATTCATTTTTTTATTTTGCTATTAAATAAAATCGTTAAACATTATGATAAAATTGCGATCACAACCGGAATCCAAGATCTTTACTGCAATAGATTTTTATAATTATCAATGGTAATGTCAAATTTAATTTCATTCAAACTGATATGTATGAAAATTCATTAATTAAATAAGAACTAAAGAAACTAATTAAATTTTTTGATTGGACTGAATTAAAATCAGTTAAATATCTTTTATTATAAGAACTGTCGCAAAAGTTCTTTACACGACTTTTTAATATTTTTACCACGAAATATCTAGTTAGAAAAGTAGTTTTTAATTTAAAGTTTTAGGACCCTTCATTGAAAAACATAATTACAAAATTTATAATTTTAGATTATTATTTATAAATATTATTCAAAGTATAATCCACATCATTTGGTAGAATAAAAAATAATTTCAGCAATTTTGAAACAATGCCTAATTTTTTATTTATCTTTTGTATTCGAAAACAATAATATACTATACGATTTTATCAATGGTGAATAACTGAATTAATGTCAATGAATAAAATAAATGTATAAGAAAAATATGAATAGATATAAAAAATGTCATTGACAAATAAATTATTTGAAACAAAATTAGTATAACAAATAAAATGAATTATTATTATTATTATTAATGTATATTTTTTCGAAATGAAAGTATTGAAAATATCAAAAAAATATATTCAAAAAAATCACGTATAGTATTGTTTACAGTCATTACAATTAAGATTCTCAGAAAATAATTTATATTCCTTTCAATACATTCCGTGTTAAAAATACTTACAATTTTGTTCAATTCATTAAAATACAAGTAAAATATTCACACGTGTGTTCAATTCAACACATTCTTAGTATTGTAAACAAACTGAGACATTTGCTAGAATAATAATAATGATTCTTAGAAATTCTACGAAGATTCCGCATCACTAATTTCATTACCTACACATGACAAAATTATGTCCCCACGGTAAGAAGTCGACGTAAACGTCGAGAACTGAAACGCAGGGGCAACGCAGAATCCGAGTGGAGCAATAAACTTCTCTCGGGCAGACGAGCGTTGGAGAAAAAGTAGTCGTGGCCGTTTTCGTAGTGGCGGCCGCACTAAGACGACTAACCTGGATACGTTACGTTTCCGTCGTATAAGTTCTTACGACGAGAGCATTGCGGAAATGCCTACACGAACGGAAACTTACTTGTGGAAAACAAATTAAAAAACACACAAATAAAAAGAAGAAAGCGGAAGTATATAGAAAGAAAATCTTAGCCAGTTGGCAAATTTCTCTCAAGAGATAAATAAATTTAGATGGTATTTAACAAACTTTAAAACAAACTATATAAGATAGAAATAGACAATAGAAAATATGTCAATTCTTAACTTGACCATTTATCAAGATGAATTAAAGATATTTTTAAACGATTTGAACAAGAAATGAAAATGAAAAAAAGTAAAATAATTTTTGTACATGCGACATTTTTGAGTGTATATAATTTCAAACAAATGTCATCATTTTATGGAATAAATAACTTTTTCGATCGTTTTTTATTCAAAATATGTAGTGATGAAATGTAGTTGGAAAACAGTGAAAAAAAGTATTAAAATTAAATGAAGGCGAAGATAGCAATGACTAAAAATTACTATGAAATGATTTATAGGATAGTCTGAAATACACTTTCAGCGTAATCAAGTTTCACGTAATCGCGTCGCCGATGATCAAGAAATGCCAGGCATCGCTAGAGGACAATGTCTTCATCGATCGTGTTAAAAAGTTGAAATGAATAATGTACCAGACACGGATGATATAAAATGTCTAATACGATCATATCCTTACAACGATAGAGAAAATGTAAATTACTGCAAGAAATTAGTTTGGACTGAATGTGCGAACCAGATAATAAAATTTTTTTATACGGTTAAAAATGTATGTGATAATAATCAAGTTATTTACTTCAACACGGAAGAATTATGTTCAGTTTGTTTTGAAAAGAATTCCAGTCACTGATTTATGAAATTGTTAAATTGAATTTCCCTTGTAATTTTGAAGAATACGAAAAAACTTTCTAAATAATAGGTTAGTTGAAATTCAACATTAATTTAGTTGTTTTGACGAATTTTCTAAATGGGAATGGTAAACAGGTTGGAATAGGTGCAATTCACTTTCGCAGAATCTCCGTTTCCGTCCTTTTCTCGCGTCAATACGATTCGCACAATACTCGATACAATTTGTATACGAGAGTCTGTTTATTAAAAGCACGGTTTTATCAATATTCCAGATCGGTTTGACAAGAGCACTGGCCGAATAACTTTATTAACTGTATACCATTCGGATCGATTTTAAAGTTCAGCCAGGCGAATATTTCCTTCTTCGTAATATTTGAGTGCTGAGTAAATCTTCAGAAATTTTTATGAAATTCAATTCCACGTTTCATTTCGTTTAAGATTTTCGAGTGACCGTATTAATCCCAACCATATGAAAAATATAGCCTCTAAATGCACTTTCATAAATTTACTTCTAAATCGATGATGAAAACAAAGTTTAAAGTGCAAAACGTTATTGATGATTTCGATTCTTAACAGTTTGAATCTGGTTTGTTCGCCAGCAACTGATGTACACGTTTTCGTATCTTTGAAAATGTGTGCTTTTAACAAATTGCACACTACTCGTTCACGATAAGATTCAAGATTAGCGAGAACCAAGAAAACAAAAGTAGTTGGTTGAAAACTGATTTCGAACAGTTATTTCAATCTAACTGAAACAAATGTTTTATTTCAATTAATGCCGAAGCTCACATTTGTGTAATAAATAAAAAATACATACAGGTTTATTTTAGAATAGGTTGTGTAATATATTCCAACAAAACATTTATCAAAACAACTCTCATTTCTCTTACGCATTGTATGAAACGTGACTATTTCGCCTGAAACATTGTTGCTCGGTAGACAGTTAAGACTGTCCAGTTATAAATGCTCGGCTTTGCCATTTGAATTTGCATATTTAAGTTTATGCAGATTAAGATGCCTACAGAAAACGATTTATATCAAAATGGAGTGTCATGAATTTTAATGTAAATTGAACTAAAAAATAAGGGATCGATGAGACACCTCACAACTTAAAAGGGTTGACTATTCTTGCGAAAAAAATTGAAAATCTTTCCCAAGAACTGAAAATCCGTGTTCTAAATATTCAGTTTTAATGAACATACGGACCAATTAAATTGTACAAGACATCTACAAGGAAGGAACATTAAGTGATTGTTATATAACCAATTCAGACAAATTTACAAGATATTTCAAAGGGATTTGTAATATATATAAATTCTAATAAATAACTTTATAACAAATATAATTTTTAAACATTAAATGTTATTCAAACATGGATTGCTTATTTTCAATAAATATATTTACACACTTAGCTAGAGAAATTAAAACTATTAATATTTTCTCAATTTTCTCAATTTATACATAAATATAATATTTATAAAAATCTATTGTAAGTTTTTAAAAATTCCTACTAGGAAATTCGTAAACATCATTCTATTGTTGTAACACCAGTCATGTATTTAAATTGTATAGATCGCGTAAACCTTTCTACGCTCATAATCAAGTTTTAACTACCTTGGAGATTTAACCGTAAACCCTTCGTGTCTCTTAAGTTCCGCTTAGACTGATGTTTGAATCCTATAACTTGACAAAAACTATTCTCGGATAAACCCAGTTTCAACTATTCTAGATTTACTTTCAAACCCTCTTTAAGTATTTTGTAAATTTTGCCTAGACTAGTTAAACAAGTGTTTCACCGATATACTCATACAAGTAACACCAATACACTGATACGAGTTAAACAACTTCACCGATAGTAAATATATAAGGCCTCTCTATCCTCTGCCTTCGAGCACAGAATACCTGGTTAGAGTCTTATTAAGAAGACACTCATGAGACACCAGTGCTATTAATACTAAGTTAGAGACCAATTAATCGATAGTTTTATATTTTTATGAGGATTCCTATTATTTGTCAAATTTATTTATATAATATCTTATTATTTTACATCAATATACATGTTTATTGAAATGAGTTATTAAAATTACTGTGAATATAAATTTG
>JABFQD010004220.1:0-12081 GCA_022817045.1 Psix sp. ZL-2020 | reverse complement strand
TAAGAATTATCATTATTTAAATAAATTTAAAAGTTTATTATTTTTTATATTTATTTTTGTAACTACAGGTTAATTGTTTAAAATTTTTTTAAAATTATTTATTTAGCTCATAATGATTTGATTCGTGCGATTCAAATATTTTATTTTCAACACCTTTTTTGCTCGCAAAAAGGGAGCATATTGATAGTCTGAAAAGCTGTACATATTTTTTATAGGAGGTAAAATCTTTCACTTTCTTGCATGAAAAAAAAAGAAAAATAAAATCATTGAACAAATGAATTGTCAAATTCTGATGTGGACAGAAAGAGACCCTTACCTCTTCCTTTTTTATGAATAATGAAATGGTTTTGCAACTTCACGTGTAGTCTTGCATCATGAAATTTAGTTTACTATTACAGTATTGTTATTTCTTTCTGAACCTTATGCCAAATAGAAACTCGGTATATGTTCTTTACACAAGATTTTTTATTGTAAGATATTGAGCTTAACAACAACAACGATAATAAGTAATTCGTGATTTTATATTCGATAACAAAATGTATAATTTTGATGAAAATAAAAAAAAATCAAGCTGTGTAAAATCTTATGAAGCTTTAGAAAATTGTCTAATTATTAGATTTTCGTTTTTTCCAATATAGCTTTTTTGTAAAACCTTTGTCAAGACTTTGAATTTTATTTACAAATGTATGTTTGAAACTTTAATTTCTTATATTCAATTTCCAAGATTAGAAAAAGAGTAATTTTTCATTCAAATTGATAAATTCATTTACAATTTGTGAAATTCTTGTTGTGTATAGTATAATTTTTATTATATTATTTTTTATTGAATTTTGTGATCAAATTTACTTAGTTTATAAACCAATGATTTATACATATTGAAACTTTTTAAGCATATCATTTTCATTCTTGTGTGACATCCATAAATGTTTCTAAACATCATCGTTGTTAAGTTATAGAAATAAGGTGATATTTTATGATATATAATCAATAGTTGAAAGTAGAATATATTTTATACGCACACAAAATATTTCATGAAATAGATTACATCAACGTATTTTTTATAGACTATGCAATGTAGAAAAAGATACCAGTAAAAACGAATAGCACAGCATGAACTTCATGACGACGGCGCTGTTCGAACGGAGTTTAATTAGCGAGTCCACGGGGGGTACCGAGCAATCTATCCGTAATGTCCCGCGGTAGCTTGTCTCATGCCATGCTATGTACGACTAATTAAATAAATATACTAGCATAGTGTCTCATCGTACATTTCCTTTTATTTTTGCTTGTTTCTTCTTCTTTTTAGCGAACTACGTAGGGACTATAATAAAGTTTTTCTCTTTTCTCTTCGTTCTAGTATGACTTCTCGTTGCTTATCGGAAAATATACGAGCACCCTTCACAATTAGCGCGACAAGCTTCTCAACGAGTTGCTACTACTCCCCTACTTTGCATTATTTTTTTCAACTACATGCTTGACCTATTTCACGCATTTTAAGAAACACTTTACTTTATGATGGTTTCATAGATGCACCTTAATTCGTTATCAGATTAGAACTATTGTAAAAAGAATATTTTGTTATCATAAAGTGTTTTTATGTATAAAGTCTGTTAAAAGTAAAACCGCATACAATTATAATATTATAATACCTTAACAAATTGGGATAAATTAATAGTGAAATTTATTTAAATGTATAAACATAAATATCATTTGTAACTACATATTAAATCTTTTTTAAATAGAAATAGAGAAATTTAATTTTACAAATTATTAAGCATTTATATACTAATCTACATGGTAAATTCTATTACAGATGGTAAAAAGGTAAAATTTGTATATAAAACATTAGTACTATTCTAAAGACAAAATATTAATTATAATATAATAAAGTCAGCAGAAAAATAGAATGTGCACACATTATACCCAAAAACATAATGAAAATAACATCGTAATATTGACCAACTTTCTTAAATACGAAAAGTTAATTTTTAATACGACATTATTGACTTAAGTTTATATAATATATCTGACGTGTTGTAATATAAATAAATGATGTGTTATATATACTTATAAAGGTTTACGTTTGTAATTTAAGGTTATCGAAATAAATAAAAAAACTCTAAGAATACGAAAATATATTTCTTAACTTTTTTATAATTTTTGAATGTATTTATTTCTAAGTAATCATAGTCTATATATAGTTATGTAAAAATAATCTATACCATCTATGTAGTGTTACTAATAGGATATCATTAATCAATGTAAGATTAGTTAATATAGGTTATATTATCATAAATTCTGGGAACATTTTTAATTGTGAAAGAATCTTTTTTGTGCATTTTCAAATGATAGATTTTATTGATTTGTTATTTATTAAGTTATTTGGAATTTTACACTATTTCGAATAGTCTGTTATTATGTCTTTTCTGACAGGCATTTGCATGGTCGAATTTCGAGGCTTTTGGCATAAATTGAATGTTGGCAATAAAGACGTGTGTCGCTGACTTTGCAGTTTCCATAGTTTTACCATGGAAAATTACAAATTGCTCACGTGAAGTTTAGGAAAATTACCCGAGTACTTTTACACACGTCTTTAAATATCCATTCTCTCAATAACAATCGGGCTCTGTATAAATTCAACAATAGTTGTTAATTTATCGGAACCGAACTAACCGCGATCAGTCGCTTGATAGTAGACTAACTGTTAGCGCGGCATACCGCGTTTTACATACTTGTATCCGCTAATCATTTTGCAGGCTAAGGACTCTAAATATATGAGTATTTTTTCAAGCACCTATTTTATTATAATCCCTTAATATACTTTCAACTTCGTGCGTCGTAAGTTACACTGTTTAATCTTTCATTAATGCGGTTATGACAGTTATTCTTATTTATTAAACTTTCACGTTTACTTTACTTTATTAAAATTAATAAATATACTACATAAATATAATATATAAAAAAGTTATACCTTGAAATTAATATTGCCTTTACATAATATCAAGAAAAAATCAAAAAATCTTATTTCGACACTCTTAGAAAAATCTGTTTGTAACAGTAAGAATACGCATGGCACAAATGGAAATTCTTCATATTTTTTATCCTTGCGAATATCTGCTGTTGCTAGAACGAAAATCCTCTAGCAGTGATTCCTCATATAACAAAAGAAAATCTGTTTATAATTAATATATTTCATTTTGCTACATTCTCAAGGTGTCTAGTGGGCGTGAAAATCGGGAATTGTACGGGAATTTTTATAATATTCGGGAAATTTGTATCTTAATATTATAATTTTCAAAAATATAATTCAATTCACAATCATACATAAGCAGGGTGTCTATTTAAAAACTGAAAAGAATGTCATAAAAACCCAATTGCTTATAATTGAATGTAATTTACTTTTTGTTGCCTAAGTATGTCAAAATAATTAATTGATTCATTGATTTTTATTGTATTCAACATTTATCATTCAATATAGATATGGACTAAGAAGAGTCTACATATTTAATAAAAAATCATGTCTCGAATTTTTTCTTACGCATCAACAAGTTGTTTATGCTTTCTTCTCTTGAAATGGCTTTTTAAAGCTTGAATTCTTCTACTTGAAACAGAAAAATTTGTGCGACATATGATGCAATTAGTTAAATAAATATAATTGTCATTGAAGCTGAGATTGGAATACGAGTTTTTTCACGTTTTGAAATATTCTATTTTCTTTTATTGATGCAGATTTATCATTTTAGATTAATAAATTTGAAACAATAACATAATAGTGATATTATTACAATATCAACCTTCTACTAACCTTCTACTCAATCTCGAACATGTATCGACATCTGAATGTGGCTTAGGTTGTAAATACAAAGATGGCATAAACTGATTGTTCAGCCAAGTCAGTGGGGGCGTAAGGAGAGTTATGTATTCTTAGCGTTTAAGATGTGTTAACCCTGAAATGAGCCGAATGCTCTGCCGCGAGTGCAAGGCGAGAGCTCTCTGGCTGAAATGAAAAAATGTAATTAAAGAGGCTTATTGGTTAAATTCTAGACACCGTAGGATTCCCGGTTTTTGCGGTCGGGTTGGGATGCGGACCGTGTTCATCGGCGGAGGGGGTTTCGATTCGCGGTTTGGCAATCAGAGCTGGCGTGCTCGTTTCAACCCGAGGAGGACTTAAGTGTTCAATGGCGAAGTTGAGAGTCCGCGGTTCGACAACCGGCGGATCAGCTACCTCGAGTTTCCTCAAATACTCACCGAATTTGCGCTCGAGCCGACGATCATGTACATCGATGACCTCGTCGAGTCATCGTTGTCGCGCGCGCTCTCTTGCCAACCGCCGCTTGAGGGACTTGACGTACGCCCGCGTTGGTGAGCGCGGTTCTGAGCCGTTCGTTGCCGTGTTGACACCTAACCCTCCCATTATCCGAACAAAGTAAAATTATTAGGAGGTTTTCGGGAAGCGAACGCTCGTCAGAGACGGCTTGACTACGTAACCCTACGACCTAAATACGGGAGATCAGAAAGGAAAAAGAAAAGTTGAAATGTCTATTTTATTTTAATTTAAACGGCCAAAGCGTCGTCTGCCGTCCTGCACCGCTGTTGGATGAAATCTTTTGAGGCACTGGTAACACCGCTAGCCGCGAAGATCTTCAGCACTGGTAACGCCGCCAGAAATCACTGAGAAAAGAGAGTGTTCGTTTCGCAAATCCGCATTATATCCTCTGGACCGCGAGTAGGCGTCGCGCGCGGATTGGTTCTTCGCGCGTGGTGGGAGCGCGCTGGCAGGCCTCATAAGGATTCGCGGAAGTAGTGCGTCTCCCGAATTCGCGAAATCAAGGCTCGCAACTCTAACGGCTAAATTTTTTGGGGAATTTAACGGTACATTTGCTTCTACAAAAGTTAGCTTACGATTAGCTAATTAAAACTTTTTTTAATAATAGATATACGTCGAGTCTCTATAAAATTAAAACGACTTTTATTCATTAAAATGGGTATTGCGGTTTTCTGCATATCAAAGGTTCGACATTTATAACGCACAAGAACCATAACAATCAAGATAAAACACGTAATAGCTCTTAACAATCTGAATTTTATTATTGAAAAATCCAATATTATATTATGTTCACTCAACAGGTAAATTATGATCACATAATAATATTTCATTTGATTCCATATTGTGAAACGTCATGAAATAGAAATGATAAAATATATAGTTCTAGATAATTTAACATTGTCATTAATACACTAGTAAAAAAAAGCAACACCTTAATTTACTCGAAATTTTGCCATTTTTCAACTGACTGTATCTTCCGTAATTGTAATTAAAAAAGTTTATTTTTTCGACCAAATTAAAGCCAGAAATCTACTTTTCAAGGATATTATGATAAATTTTTGAAAAAATTGGCACACAGTATAAACAATCTGTGAACAAAAAAAAATTGTTGTTGAAACTTTTTGCCAACTTTGAACATGTACAGGGAAAAATACTGCCCTTTGAACTCACATTTTTTGTAATAGATTATTTACATTCACCATTTTCTGATCAAAATAAAAAGAAATTTCCGTTTTTTGATGAAAAATGGTAAAGTTGTGGCCAATCAAAAATCGTATTGCATTTTCGTACTTTTTTAGTATTATTGAGAAAAATAATACAGTCTTCGATTAACACGAATTTAATTAAAGCGGAATATATATAGCATATTAATAGCGTGGCTTCATCATGGCTATGACATGGTCAATATACGATTATAGCATGGCAATGGAATAGCAAGGCAAAGTAATCGCATGATAATGGCCAAACAATGACATAGCGCTGACATAGCATAACATTGCATTGGCATAAAAATGTCATGACAGTATCAGGGCAGTGGCAAGGCGATAGTATGGCAGTGTAATAGCATTGGCAAAGCAGTATCATGATAGTGACATGGCATAGCATTAGAAGGACAGTATCGTGGCCTGAGCATGGCACAGTCATACCAATGCACTACCTTACTAATGTTATTTCATTTTCTTGCTATTACCATTACTTGGAAAGAAAAAAACACGATTCGTTGATGTGCAAAAAAATCATTTGGAGTTAAAAATTTTGTCGCTTCACAATCATCAACTTCTACGTTAGCCAGTAATTAAATTCACAAAGCTCATGTGTCTAGCGCGGTAACAGAAGCAATCGATGATTCGATTCAGGCAGATATTAACAATAACTTTCCTCAACAATTTCATGATAAACGATGCTTTAACGTTTTATTATTGTGAACGATGCTCTAGTAGATAATCTGCTTCCTGCTAAATTAGACTTTTTTGAAACACTTGCTAGAGACTTAGCGTGTTTCATGAGTGTCGTCATCATGATTGTTTATTGTTTATTTATTTTGTTCATTTGAGTTGGTTGCGTTGATATGTAAATGGTTTAAGGTTGGATTTGTTATTTGAGTTTGTTGCGTTTGCGTCTAATTCGTTCGTTTTCATTCATGCCAAGAATCATTTTTGGGTTTTCCCGACGTTTGGAGGAAGGTAAATGTTTTTGATTTGACGCGGACGGCCAGTTTTTACCAGTAAGTGGCAAAAACGCATCGTTTAGAGGCCAGAAACGTACTTGTTAGATATTGCACTATAAACATTTGCAATCTCTAATCATAATACCAGAGTTTCAATTTTATATCTAATTTCTAATTCGGTATTTTATTTTATTTTGACCTAGTTTAATTCTTCGGATTTTTTCAAGAAAAGTGCATTTATCGAGAAACACAGAAAAAAAATATATCTGTCAAACTTCAAAAAATTGGGGCACCAGTTTAGCAGCACGAAATTCGGAGCCTATCGAGAGGATGTGATAGCCTTTTATCATGCGGTCACCAATCGAAAATTAAACTTCGCGGCGATTCTTGTCATAATAGGCCTGTTGATCGGAGGCCTCCTCAAGATGTCGATTCGTGACGTTTCAAATGATCGTGAGTCGCATAAGCCGCTCTTTCCACGGTTCGATGTCAACGGAAAAGACTTTCGGCTGATCGTTTGGTTCAGAGTTTAAATTCGTCAGCGCGGAAAGTTCGCGACTAAAATTCAAGAAAGCGAGACTATATTTCGTAGATTGGTGTTGGGCAGTGTTTATCGCGTATTGGAGCTCATCGAGATGCTCACTCCACGAGTATTGATCTAACCCGACGTATGACATGATCAGGGTGTTCAGCGTGTGGTTCGTGCGCTCAGTCGGATTAGATTTGGGGTGTTACGGGGAAGTAGTCATTTAATAAATACCGAATTCATCGGACGAGGTACGTGATCTTGCGGTCAACATAGTCCGTACCGTTGTCCGTAAGAAGCACCCGCGGCCTTCTCCACTGATATAAAACGCGCTCGCAGTTTTTGTGTTCACCTTCCTAGGAGGCTTAACCTCGACTTATTTGATGAACAGGTATTGGAAGACGACTGCATAGCAAAAATACTCACGACTCGACGGAAAGAACCCATCACATCCGATGTTACTACATCTCAGGGTTTTTTGATTATTTTGCTATCCATCAGTCTTTGGGGGCCAGATTAAATGGGTTTTACATTCTGGCAGATCGGACACGCGTGCACGTAGTCAGTGACGTTTTTATAGCACCCGAGTCAATGAAATCACGAGCAAGATGCGCATACGTTTTATCGACGCCAAGATGTCTGGACTCTGGTCGAGTCTATGACAATAAAGCTGATCTTTCTCGAATTTCCAATCCGGAATGGTTTTGGAATGCTCTTGCGTGACTCACACGCGACGCTTGTACCAATCGTCGGTCGAAGCGGTAACCGTGGCCGCTACTTCAGGATGTCCCGCGCACATTTTGGACAGAGGATCTGGCACATGGTGAAGCGCGCTCTTAAACTTCAAATTCTTCAACTCCAAATTCCAACTCCTGCAAGTGTAAGGACGCGTCGTACAAGGCAACCGGTAGAATCTTTTAAGTTGCGCAGCCAGCCAAAACTACTATGGTCTATCAAGACCTTGAGCTCGTATCTTTTCGGGTAGCAGAAGACATTTTTGAGAGAAGACATCGTGAGGGACTCGCGCTCGGTGATTAAGTAATTTCTCTCCGCTTTGTTGATTATACAACTCGAGAAAGCAATGACTCGCTCATCGCCGTGAGAATGGCACCCAAGCGGAAACGACTGATGTCAGTTTGTAGCGTGAATGGCTGGGTGAAATCGGGAAACACTAACGTTGGCGCGATCACCAGCCTCAAACGCAGTTTACTGCTCTGGATCCAACAATCACATCGTAGTTTCGTGAAGCAGATGATTTAGACGACGACAACGACAGTAACAGGACGTTATACCCAGAAAACATCGCAATTAAGATAAACTCTTAGGTTCCGGAAATAAGAGAACTGGCATTACTTTTTCTGAGCTTGTTTGAAGGCTCTCCCAATTCACGATAAAGCCGAGATAACGTACCTCCAAAACACAGAAATCGCATTTATCCAAGTTAATTGTCAGTCCAGCTGCCTTTATTTGAGACAAGACCTCGCGCTGGTGAGCAAGCAGCTGCTTGAAAGCTTGGCAGACTAAAATCATGTCATCGAGGTAAGTGTACGTACGAGAAGCAAACTTGGGGCTTACCAGGCTACCCAGCAATCGCTAAAATGTAGCAGGAGCCCCGGAGAGACCATATGGCAAGCGGTGGAACTGAACAAGTCCTATGTCAGGCACAGCAACGGCTGTTAACTCCTTACTCGAATCAATCGTAGATATGAAATGAGCAGAACTTACCCTGTTCAGAATCCTTTGTATGTCGGGCAGGGGATATGGGTTCTTTGTACGAACCTCATTGATCCGCCGAAAGTCAAAACAGAAACGGTACTTGCCGTTAGGCTTGTGCACCATCAGGACCGATGTCCTAATTGTGCCTAGTACCTTGAGAGAGTACTAGCGCACATGCTGTCGTACGGGCGTGTGCCCCTGCGAGTCAATTCAGTATTGCACCAGGAGAGTTAGGCTTAAGGTTATCGAATCAGTAGGCCCAATGATATCTCTCAAGAGCTCATCTAGCTTAGCGCGCCAATGCAGCGTGACCTCGCAATGACCACGATTGGAGTTCGGTTTTGGCGTGTTGGGTCATATCGTTTCGAGTAGCAATTCGGATCGTATCAGTTCGGTTGGCATCGTGTCGGAGCGTATCGAGCCGAGTTATTCCGGTTCGGATTGTCTCAGGTCGAATAGGGTAGCGAGTTCAATTGCGCGGGTTTGTTCGGGTCGGAGTGTGTCATCTTCGGGTGGCTTTTGGTCGGCATCGGTCGTTTCTGCGACCCCGAATGAAATCTACCATTCGCGCGGAGATAGCAAAAATTCCATATTAAGCTTGGACATCGAATCGATGCCAAGTATGGCCTCATATATTAAGATCGGGGCAATGCGGAAAGTAAGATTGTTGCAATGTGTTTCAACCGAAACTATTACACGTTCGTTTGAGCTTGTTTGCGGCAACATACGAACCAGAAAATGATGCTTCGTTCCTCGTGAGAAGGTTGTCCACCGGAAAGGACTTACCAGAATTTGAAAGAGACTCTCTAGACTGGATCCGGCTTAAGCGCGCTTATGAGCTGTCATTAGAGGTCGGATACTTTTAGGAAAATAAAAATACGACACGGTTGTACAAAAGCTTGAAAAGCAAGGCGCCGAATGCAATATCATCTCTTATAATGGCCAGATTTAGATCCAATCAGGTAATTAAAATGTTACAACAGAGTTTCGGTAATTCTGACACTGTAGTGAATAGAGTTGTTAACAAGTTAAAGAAATTATCAAGGTTGGATTCTGGCAGTACAGATATAACGACGCTAGCTACGAAAGTCCGAGGTGCAGTGGTAGCCATGCAAGCAATTAACCACGTCGGTCACTTGCATAGCCCGAAGTTATTTAGGAAAGTTATTTCGAAACTGTAGTTACTAATGTTAGAGTTATTCAATAGATTTGTAAACGAGAGACCTACCAACGATCTGCGATTAATTTCTTTGGCGGATTTTTTGGTTCAGGAGGCAAAGTTGACTTGTCGCGCTGGCACTACAGAAGCATGGAAATGAGTGACAAGCAACTTTTTTCACAGAAACCACTTGCGAAGGTTCCAGGAAACATGCAAACCTCTCCTACTACGATCTTATATGTTTCTACGGCCCAATTAGGGGTTTCCGAGAGAAAAACCAAACAGACCCGAATAAAATCTAACGGACAATTATGCAGCGTTTGTAATAAACATAAAGAGTTAGTCTTGCAGAGCTAACCTGCTTAAGGTAATTGCAAGGTAAAAACAAGGTAAAGTAAAAAAAATGTTGATATTGGATTTGGTACGCGGAAATCGCTAGGTGCGTACAAAAATATTTCAATTAAAGAGGCATTGTATCAAACTTGATATAGGTAAGATAATAAAACGCTCTTCTCTAAGATATCCATTGTAATGATAATATAATTGCGCACATATATGAATTAGGATTTGAATCTCCCGGCGAATAGTTAAACTGAATTTGACCGTACTCTATTACGCGGTGAGACTAAGTTCACAAGCGACGTATGAATCGCGCCGATGAGCTAATAAAAACTGATGATGAACCGAATTGGCTTCTTTTCGCCATTCGATTTGCGCACGATTCATTACTTATTTATTGATGTTTTATTAATACGTATGCCCGACAAGTAGAACCTCAAAGTATTTATGTTATTTGTTATAAATTGTGTTTTATATAGAAAGTATGTGCAATACCTGATGTATATTATACTCTGTTGTAATTTATAGATCGAGGTTTTTTTTATGTTATACTCACTTGATGATTTTTTTCAAAATCATCAAGTGAGAATTATTCCTTCACCTTATTGTCAATCAAACTCATGAGGATAAGTCATTTTACTCTGGCTTATTCAAACATTTATTGTCTCGAGAAGTCATACATCTGGGCTAGTTTTGACGTTCTGCCTCTGGTTATCTTGGTTGACCCGTTCCAAAGGCCACCTCATCTACCAACACATCCTCGGCGAAATTATTGGAACACGGCGCTCGTCGGAGCACCGTCTCGAGCAATCTCTTGCACGAGTGTTTGATTGGAGGATTTCTCCGGGATTGAGAGCGAGCAGTAAACATCAAATTTAAAAATATTTATATTTATCATTAAAATCATTGTCCGTCTATTTTGTGTTCTCATCATTTACGTTTCATCAGTTTTTTTTACCATCATATTATTTATTATATTCAGTCTTATAAAACCAAGCATTTAATATTTTACCATTAACAGAAGCTATAACCTGTCTTGACCTAATCAAACTCCGTTTTCACAATATTAATGCAAATCTTCTAAAAATATCATTAGATATTTTAGTAGAGTGTAATTTATGGGTTCTAAGTTTTGCGGAAAATTTTAGTTGAGAATATTTTTTATTGAGAAAATCTCGAAAATTAGCATAAGTTTTGGTCAAATACGAACTGGAAAAAACTAAATTAGATGAATCTTAGTTTAACCTAAAAGAATCAAAAGATTACTTTTCGAATTTTTGTCAGTTTGAAATTAATGATAATATCACTACGTAATTCCCACAATTGATATACTCAAGTATTTGATGAACATCGAAAAATGAAAGAAAATTAAAGGACAGAATTAGAAACAACAAAAGAGTGAAACAGAAACTAGAATGTTGAAACATCATAAAAAAACATAAATAAAAGCAAAATTAAATTTTTTATAGATATCTCAATAATTCACAATTAAGGGAAATTAATAACAAATTGCTTTCGAAAAAGTAATTATACTGGCAGAATTTTGAATTATATATCAGTCCATCCTTTACATTAAAAAAGTGGTATAATATACAATTTGATAGATAAAGCCATATTGCTTTCACATGAGTCGTTTCATTCAAATAATGTTAAATTAGTCAAAAGTATACTTCAGTCTAACATGTATAATTACATGTATATAATTTTACTGTTTTACAATATTGAGACTTTCGCTTCCTCCTAATAAATGTAATAAGACTTTTCTCAGTTAAATTGAGGCGTCAGAATGGCCAATGCCCAAACAGTCGTTATCGACTGCCGGCAGATGGCGCTATCATCATATGCCT
>JABFQD010004219.1:0-12084 GCA_022817045.1 Psix sp. ZL-2020 | reverse complement strand
TTATTTCTTTTAACGACCCTACATGCAGAACGAACATTTCGCGATGCCCGCCATACCGTTTTGTTCTCATGCAATTCACTTGTGGCGTCGAAAATTTTATTATATTGTTTCAATGAGTCGTTTCACTGGATAATGTTAATGTACAGAGAAATGAACACAAAAGTCTTTGTACAGCAATTGCGCGCTGTTTCGAAAAAGCAGTTTTATACATTTTTCGAAAACCTTACGTAATATGGTTTGTTGAGAGGATACGAAGAAATATGGCCAAACTTTGCTCTTTACAAAGAATAAAAAATGATATGATTTTTGCAGTCTAGAACTCTCAAACCTATATTTTATCTTGTTAGTTGCGTAGAACGTAGCTTTGTACGCACATATAGTGTAGAAAGTAATATTCTAAGAACACGTAATTTTTGGTTTCGTGAATCGCAATGAGAGGCAAGACATTTGTGTATTTATGATCTTAGTTTTTTCATTATTCCAAATTCACTTGATATTATCATAAATGACTCAATAGAAGACCAAGAATTTTCCCCAGCTTTGCGGCTGTTATACCGAAAAATCAATATACAGCTTGTTATAATCGCTTTCATATCAAATCCAAAATACTGTATGAATTTATAACTTTAGATGATACACAATTACTCCTTAAAACTAGATTATAATGAAATTCTTATTGTATTGATCTAGTTTCTGTGATACAATTTTATTTCATAATGTTCGCAGGTTAGATAAAATACATAACAATAACAGAAACACACTCGAGTGCATTTTTCGTACAATTTTTCATACAAAACATTGTTAAATTGATATGTTGATTTTGGGCGTCAGATTTTTTACCTTCTTTAACACAAAAATGAAATGTGTCAACTCCTACATTTATCATTTTCGATTTTTATTCTAATGGAATTTATTTGTGTTCCCTGTACATGGCTGTTCAAATAATATTTAATACAGCAAACAATAACAGTATTTATTGGTACTTCGAAACGAATACGCTTTGATCTTGCGTGCTGAAAACGTTCAACAATCCAGATTGAAAGATCATCGTAATTAGGACTATTTGTTCATCCAACTGGTAGAGCAAGTTTAAAGGAAATTGTTGAGCATTCGAGTAGACGTGAGAAAAGGATCTGCACACTATGTCTAAAAGGTGGGATCAAAAACATTTATATTTGATATTACACCGACGATTGCGTGCGTTTCGGTAGAATCTCGAGTCTCGCCTCGTAGACGAAATGCATTGGATGGAGCGCAAGTGCCTGATGATGCCGCGACTCGGTCAAACGAGCTTCTATTTTTTTTCATTTGCGCTTATAATCTGCTAATGATATTCATTCGCGGAGCGCCGACGGTCTCCCATGCGGAAAACCACGACTCATCCCAGTAACGCAAAAATGGCGCTGCGACCGTAACAATAACCATTGGCGTAACCGTAAAACTCAATGAATATCGTGCGCGAATTTTCACGGCGCGGCAAGGATCAATTACGGAGATCAGTTGCGATCAATCTGGCCGCCGCGGCGTCCAAAATTCCGCTAGCGCATTATAATATAAGTATGCGCGTGTCCATTCATTGTCGAGCGACTCGGGTGAGCCGCGCAATTTCGTAATTGCGCGCTTCCGGACTTAATATGCGAGTGGCGGTGGTGAATTTCGGAAGGATTTGCAGAACGATAAAATTCAGGCGTTTAACCGAATCTTGTTTTCTCGCCGAGCTCCCCTACCAGCTGGCCGCGCGCCCTCACCCCGCCGCTTAACGAGACACCGTCGTCGGCCATTGTACCGTTTACACGATTACGCGTTTTCCCGGACTGTGTATAATTGTGTATAGTAGCATGTACATGCGCGCGCGCAACGAGTTCCGCTCGTAATGGCGCCTGTTTTTAGAAGCCCCAACTTGTTTCGCCTATTTATTAGCCAATACGGACGGCCACTCGACTTGCGGAATTTCAAACCGCCCGCCATGCTGGGTCGCCTTAAGGGCGCCGCGACTCTGCTCATCACCGTTCTATCGACGATTCATGCTCACGTCAGGGCCGCGGATTATTACGAATTCATCGCTCCTCGAGAGGATAATCTTCTCGCTCTTTCTCGCGCGGCGCTCTTAACGCTCGTTATCAAAGGGTGAAAGGTGTTGCTGCGGGGGAAGCGAAGAATGAAATATTTTTACGGCGCAAAAAGCACGCTGCTACTTTAAGAGCACGCGCCCGCCGAGCAACTACAAGATGAGGAATGCTCAATGGTCAAGTGAACCCGAGGGGCGAGTCGAGTTAGAGCGAGGGAGAGAATAATAAACGAAGAGTTGCTTCGCGCGAGATCTGCACTCATTTAGGCCTCTTAATAGCGTTGTGTGTTCGACTTGTCACTTGGCTGCCGGCAACCATGCACTCACATGCATGATTGCTCCTTTTTGTCTAACAGCAACCCGTGGCAGGGAACGAACCAGCGCCGAGTCTTGGCGACGTTGGAGCCTGGTTATTTAATGACTTGTTTTCAGCAAGTCAATTTATCGATATTCCAATCATAGCAAAGTTGTTTGGCTGGCTGAGAAAACGCTTGAGAAAAATGATTTGCATCAATTGGTACGATCCCTGCAAACCTATTACATCAACAAGTACTCCCAAAAACGACTTTCCCTTTATTAATTTCCATCCCCCAGACACTCCCGCAGATCATAAACATGTTTCTCCATTCTCCTGGAAGCTCTCCAATGGGGGATTCCATCCACAAAAAGTAGTAGAGATAAATATTTTCGCGACATCTTTGGTGTCCTTGAGCGTGACTTATTAATGTCGCTACGAAACGCGTGATTCAATTAACTCCACACATCCACGGCGCAATCGCAGAAACCAAATGAGGGGGTGGGGGGTCTCCAGCGGATGATAAATTGGAGCGATTGGAGCTTTTCCTTCGACAATAAAGCCGTGAAAAACGTAAAGCATGACAAGCAAGGAAGTGAGCCTGGATAGGCCTCTGGGGTTTAGGGTGACTGGCCTCCGTCTCATCGTGTCTCTCTCCTTGCCTGCCACCCTCTGGCTTTGTCTTTCTCTCTCTCTCTCTTGCACTTTATGTCTGTCTCGCTTCAACTCTGTCTCTCCATTTCGCTGCGAGTACAGAGTTAACGGGAATGCGGTTGGCACTCCTGCCACGCGGCCAACAGTAGTCGGCAGCGAGCGCAACGAGCCGAGTCGTGCGATCAATAACACGTGTGTACGCACGGTCTCTCATACGTGTTCACGAGCAAGCGAGTAGCGGCTCACATCCACCCACGCGCGCACACTTTACTACGCACTTTTACTACTCAGCGAACCCTGTCCCCCGCTCGCGCCCCTCGCCCCTTTCGGTTCGTGTCTCATGGGGCTGCTTCAACACGCCTACGGCCACTCACGTACGAGCACATACGCACACGCAGACGCACACACACAGACATACAAACAGCCCGTGTAAATGACTGCGCGAGGGTGTTTTAGGAAACATTCATCTTCGGCGGAAAATGCAGGACAAAAATGCTTTTTCTCTTAATACAATCAAAATAATCCGTTATGAAAACGTCGATCATGAGAGCTGACTCGTTGTCCGCGAAAAGATTATTCAGACGTTTTTGCAGCACCGAAAATAGTGTCGGGGTATCGCGTAATTTGGTTTGTATTCGACATTCAATTAATACTCGCGCGCGAGCTTGATTCTCATAGAGATAAATCTGATACCGCGCAAAAAGCGCGCGCGACTTTTTATTTTTAGATCTTCAACGGATTCGTGACATTTTTCCGCTCGTTTTTTTCACCGCGCAAAACGCACACGCTCCTCGGTTACGTAGGATCAATGGCTTTGTTTTTTCGTTCATAAAACATTCATGTCTGAGAGTGTGTTTCAATATCCCTCAATAAGTTTGCAAAAGTGACCAGGACAATTTTCATTCACGCAGCCGCATCCCTGGCGAGCATTGTTCCAAATTAACACGCTCATTTTTAAGCTCGTGTGACGACAAAACTCGTACCGAATGTCGGCGAGAATGTTTACGCGAGAATGTTCGAAGGATTTTCTCGGCGGCGTCACGCCTCGCAAGGATTATTTCTCATCTAAAATATTCACGTCATTTGTCGGCAATATTTTAGCGGCAAAACCCGTGGAAAGTAATGCGGTTTAATGGATTACGCGGCAGAGTTGAATTATAAATCACAAGACCCGATGACACATATAACGCTCCCCGGCATTGTTTTTATTCGGCGTCGTAGGCAAACAACTGATTCATTGAGTGGAAGAAAGCGCGCCGGCCGAAAAAGCCGTGCGTCACGACATACTTCACTGGGCGACGTGAGACTGCCGCTTTCGAAGCCGACACAAAGCGTCGTCGGGAGTCGGTTTTGCGAGACTCTTTCATCGGAGAATCATACTCTGAACACGGACAATCACGCACCGATAAGCGTACGTGCTGAGTTTCGCGATTCAACTTTCGTTCAGTGAATGATATATGCGATGAGCTCGCCACCGTGAGAACGCACTCTTTTTCCGTTTTTCATTATTTACAAACTGCAGCGCCACGCTTTTTGATCCCTCGATGCTTCGATTTGACCATTCCTTCACCTTATTTGCCTTGCAACGATTCAATCATGTAGACTCGAGCGAAATTCAACGGCGATCGCCAATATCAGACATGCGATTCTATTTTCGCAATTCAACGAGATTTCAACCGCAGACTTATATCGCATTACGATTTTTTTGCTTCCCCCAACTTTTATGTCGGGACGGACAGATTTTCGCAATAGTTTCTATGAAATAAACAGATTTCAGTCTTTCGTTGTTTTATAAAATCAAAATAATCACGGATTTATGGTCTGCTCGAGATTTATTTCATGTACGCCGTAAAAAAATGTAATCTAGTTGTAAAAATACAGCAAAAGTCGCGTAATCTCACGGAGTTCATGTCTTATTCGTCAGTTCTTCCACATAGTAAGATATCAACATCGCACTTCTTTGTCAAACTTTTTCATCCATTTATCAATCAAACTTCACTTAAAAAACAAATTCATTTTCACATTAACATTACAATAATGCGTCTAGTTGAACCCGTAATTATTCATTCTAATTATTTATACTAAAAACTGAAAAACATTTTGCCATCGTTTTTATACCCCCTACCATATGCAACTAGTACAAGCATCTTCTGCTCACAATCTAATGATGAATTACAAGTCGGGAGTAAACGGAAACATTTGAACTTTTACGATAAAGTAAGATAAAAGACCACTGACACTTCGCAGTGAAAATATTGATGCGACTCATAAAACATGTAACTTTAATTCCCTTATAAGAAGTCCAGTAGATTGTTGTTTAAGATGTTGCAACGCACAATACATCTCTGTTGATTCGAGAGAATACGCACAGTGTTCTGCGATCATATGGTCGTATTTCTCGATACGGTACGAAAGGGCTCGATTGGAGGAAGATTAATGGCCCTCTATATTCGTAAGGAGCGAACAAGCTCGCGCTCATAATAAATTGGTCGGCGGCGTACATAAACCCAGACGCTATTTTTTAAGCGCAAGATGATCGTTCATTAATTTTACGTCGAACGCCTAGACGAAGAACATACGTACTGTCGAACGACGACGAAATAACTCAGCGAGCATCGTGCTGATATTTTGCTGACGAACCATCAGAGCCCGCATGCAATCGAAGCTCATTCAAAGACAATTTGAATTCACCAAGAAAACTAATAGAAATCGATCGGGCTGCTGCTGAATGGTACACAGAAAAGAAGACTCGAGTACCCTGCGGCGGAATCTTATCGGAACGTTAAACTCGGAGATATCGGCCACCCATACGCGTTCCTTCGCGTTTAGCAGATCTCCTTATCACGAACTAATCCCCGCTCCTCGATACCAACTTTTGCTCTTAAATAACCCCGAAAGTTCGCCGCGCCGCAAGATGTTGTTTTCGATGATTATACATCATTAGCGAGAGAAAGAAGGAGCGAGAGTGCTATCAGCGATTCGAATTTGATGAAATGCGAATAGAAATTTGGTCCTGCCAGCGCGGAGGCTAGAAGTTGGAGAAAAAATTACTGCCGAGGACAGGTCCATTTTCTGCAGTTGGCACGTCAGTGTTTCCTGCGAATGGCCACGATTACTTATTCATGGATATTCTTCGCTACGTTTCTTTTAAATGTTCTTACGTGGCGCGGTACATTGCTCATAATATGGGAGAAAAAAAGACAGGGAATAGCGTAGCCATGCCACTTCCACTTGGCACGGTGCCGCATTTAAACGACTAATTAATTATGTTGTGTTTTGTTTGTTTCGTCGAATAACCGACTGCACTCATTCATTACGCTTCCTATTGATGTCCACTTCAGAATGTCCTACACACTCGCTCATTTTTAATGCATGTAATCATAGTGGATATATTCAAAAGCACTTTCTATGGCAACGTATAATTTTAAATTTCATATTGATCTATTAACGCTTGATTATTCTCCAAACGAATGTTATTCATATTTGTGCGATTCAATTATTCAAACGAAATAAAAGATCAGTGAAAAATGTGCTTGTTTTATCATTGATTGAAGCAGTACTCGTTTTTGGAATGTAAATGTGTGTGTATGTGTGTGCAATCATCAATATACTTTGATACAAGTTTTAAGTTGTAATTGAATTGTTGGGTGTTAATAAGCTAAAGAAAATGCAGTTTTTATGTAGTTAAATTAAGGTGGTTTTAAGTAGAGATATTATATATGAGCGCATATAAACGTTCTTTAAAAATGAATTTTTATGATTGAAACACAATTGTCCTGGAATTTAAAAGAGCTCGTAGTGTGTTTCATGATAATATATATTTTGATATAAAAATCATCGTGTTTTGTTGGAATTGAAAAACATGCATCTTTTATACACAGAGCAATATTACTTTGTTTCAACTTTTGTTTCATCCTAAAACACTTTCAGAACTCGTTTATTTAGCATGTCGCAGTTATAGCCATGCGAAAATATTTGACCATATTTTAAATACATATGACTTCATTTTTATAGCTTACACACGCTATACATAGAACCATATCGGCGGCACAATTTCGTTCACATAAGCATCGTATTAAGTTAGCACGAATTATCATGCAAATTGGGTACTTACTGCTAGGCAAATTTTTTAATTTTCATATGAACTCTCGCGTAGCTTCGGGATCATTGCCAATGTGTAAATTTTGCGTTATCTCAATCTCGACGTTATGATTTGAATCGATTGTCGCGCGCGAGTTCAAAGATTTGAACACACAATGTAAAATGAAACGCGCGATCGTTCATTAAGTTGACGAGATTTACGGAGGGTAAGCTTCAACCTGAACTCGTCTCGTAAAGATGCTTAATCGGATGAGGTACCGCAAGGGCGGAAAGCCGGCGCTCGTAAAGAGACCGAGAGCGGCGGACCCGACCCCACGTTTCTCGTTATTTTCTTCATTCTTCCTTTCTTTTTCGGCATTCCGCGTCCCTTCAATTTTTCTTCCATGTCACACACTTTCTTGACTCGTTTCATTCATTACACGTGAAAAAGTAAAGGAAAACATATACACAGAACATGCCACTTGAATTTGAACACGACCAGAGCAAGATATAAAGGGCACAAAAAAGAGTCGTGGAAAAGAAGTGCTTGATTCACTTTTTCCCTTCTCTGTACTAAGCTTTATTTATGCACTCTCCAAGAGCCGGCCTCAGATTTTGATGTAAAGTAAACAAGTTTTGTTTTGGAAAAAAATAATGTGATAATGAGAGTGTTTATACAAATGAGGAATGCACGGGCCGAGTGCGGAACTTTTTTTTTTCAAATTTATAATTTAATACTAGCGTCGTGCGGCAGCGAAGGAGATTCGCTTGAGTTGACTTGTCTTCAGAGAAATGTCATTTCGAAACCTTTTTCTTCGTTTCAATTATATATCCAGAAAATTGTTGGATGTATATTTAGATACACTATGAAATGTGTATTTAACATTAAAGATTTGCCTGCTCGGAATTATTTTAAACAAGACTGTATAAAACGATGCAATGTCATCCTCATGAAAGCGGAATCCATACGCGAGTTATGTAATTTGAGTCACTCTCTTAAATAAAAAGATATTATTTAATGAAAAATTCAATGTTACACTGCAATTTTGGACTGTGAATTGAACTTAAACGTTTAATGTTTTGGAAGATAAAAGATACGTTCAACTTGGAATGTATATTGATGTATCTTATATATGATCGGAGAATATTCTATCCTTTGAGTCATATTTCGTGTTATAAAATTTTGACAAGTTCAAGATTCATGAAAACCTTATAACTGAGACCTATTTCTACAGTTCATGTTTATCAACGGATAATGATGCCGCGAAGTGACATTTTTAGAAGAATGCGCAATAAGTTTACAACTTTGCTTAACTCGACAAATCATAATTAAGAAAAATTCATATCAGCGAAATTTATGACGAAAGGGACTGAATTAGGGTGATATACCCTATTCATTATATTCCATATAACCGTGATATATGTGGATCGTAACTTTGTACATACATTTAAAATAAGTTGCACGCTGTATGTCATTAAACTTTGTCCAGACTTATAAATTACTCAGCACTTTTACTGTTAGAATGGTCTAGAGAAAGATTAGAACATAGTAATCTTTCGTAAATATTACTTTAGTCGTTAGATACTAAGACTTAGCATTGCAACTAGTAAATAACTAAAAATTAGTCTCCTGGTTGTAATGTTTATATTATTTTTCGAACGCTAGTTTAGTTAGTTTTTGTCAACAAGACAACTTTTGACGTTACAATCAATAGAATCCATTCATATCATAGGCTAAATTTATTGCCACATGAAATTGTGTTTAACCGAACGCGGTAAAAATATCTGCTCTTGAGATATGATGTAACAGAAACATTTTACATACACTGTAATACAGGTTTGCTTTTTATACGATTGGACGCACATACGCTCGATTTTTATTAATCGTAAACGTAATTTGATCCGCGCATGTATAATTCCGTCTGTTTTTGCACGCATTCCTCGCAAGATGAAGCAGCTGCCGTTGATTTTGCTTGCTTTATTTCAACGGTCAATTAAATTCTTCCGCGAAAAAGGACTCGGTGCGCAAGATAGTTACATTTACACTCAAGAAAACATTCATTCCAACATGCAGAGCCTGATCTGATTTCGTGCCAGCGAATACACACGGTTGATTTCAATTGTTCGAAATATCATTTTTCAAGCGAGATTTCAAACGAGATCATTTTTCGCGAGCAGAAACGTAATTACTATTTGGTCCTCGGCAAAATCAATCACGGCTCGTACTTTTTACATCAACATTATTCTTATACCGAAAATGGATTACATCCAAGGCAAAAAATTTCAGTTGTCACGACGCAGGCACGATTTTGGGGAAATCAAGACGATGTTGGGTCGATTATATTTGGTTTATATCAGGAACTAACTTCAAATCGATCTTAATCTTGTTATTTTTTCTTCATCACGCGTTAACATTTTTTATTCAAAACTTATATCTATATATTTTCCTCTTTTGATTCTATTGCTATCTAAAACTAATATTTTTATTCGTTTTTTTAAATACAAGATGTTTCATTGATGGGAATTGAATCCTCGTCTTCGAGATATATATATCCATGAAAAACTCCAGTTTTTGAATTCTTTTCGTAATTGCTTCAATTCGTAATCGGTTCAATATTGGCACAACGCATTGTTTGGTGTTATTTATATTCATTTTTGAAAAAAGATTTAAAACTGATATTTGAAAACGAAATATTTAAAATATCAGATATCATTGCTGTAACAATACTAATACGATCGTAGTATCATCAGCTAAGCCTTGGCACTTTTGCATGGGATTTGATCAAGTGGCGTAATGATTTTCCAAATAAATAAGTTTTTCGTGGACAACAGCGATCTCTTTGTTTTTCCGACAAAAAACTAGTGGCGCGCTTTTTGCTCGTATTTTTCCGTAGAGTTTGTGTTTGCATGCGCAGTAGTCCTCCTGCGGAACACATTTATCTCGACTAGGGACTTCCGCAGCAACCGCTTTTTCCTCTGTTTTTCTCTCCGTGTCATTAATTTTTGATTGGAACTTTTTTCTTCAGCCGGGTTACAAGTGAGGACGTGTAAGCTCGGCTCGTATAAATCGATTTGTTCGACTAATTGCGGTCAGCTGGTTATTAGGCTAAATGCGTCTCACGCGGGCTGTCGCTATTTCCGGCAGATTATCTCGTCAAGGTCGAGCTGCCGAAGAAATTCCGAGTGCACTGATCGTCGCTACGAGAGAAAGAGAGAGTGGGAGGGAGGAAGATCGGACGGAAATAAACAATGTCGATAAGCTTCGAGTCTCGGTTTCAGCTAGCTTTCGAGTTCAAGAACTTTCGAACGCTTCGTAAAATCCTCGCAACTCTGCTAATTAATCATAAACGTTCATTTGACTTTCATGAAGAATTACGTCATGTTCTAATTTCGGATCAGTAGATTTATATTGATACGAGTCACAAACCAAACCTTCGACGTGGAATTTGATTTGAGTATATCAGTTGGAAAGCAATCCGAGCGATTAATAATTTGGCCGTTGAAATAATACCAAAAAGTCATTTAAATGGCTTTCAATAAAGCACGTCGTTATGGTTAATGCTAAAACAAACCAATGGCTTGTTTTCAAATGATTTTTCTTGCGCGATCGTCGAATTGAGCGTTATCATGAAATAATGTTTAACACGTGTGACGTTATCGCCATTTAATCGTTTAGTAATTCCGTGTAAATAAACGCACATGAGCAACACATATGTATATTTTGCAATAACGTGCTTTTGTGTCTGAGACAAACTCGAATTTATTTACAAGTACAGAGTCGCAAAAATGCCGACGATTCGAACCGCGCGCACAAGCTTACACAGAAACACGCCATTTACTTTGCTGAAATTTCACTTTGGAAATTTTTTATCTGCTTACTGATTGAAGCAATATTTACGTATGGAATGGTTCGGCGCTCTAGCCGGTCGTTGACACACACAAATTCTTGACTTTAATGTCAGTTGAGTCAACACAATCAATTATATAACGAAATCATGGCAAATTAATGTTGCGAACATACGAGTCGCGCGTTTTTGTGAAGCAGTGAAAGAAGAGCCAGGCAAATGCAAAACAATGTAAAGAGAACAAAACAAAAATAAAGCCGAACAACAGAAAACGAATTCGTACTTCATACAAATTTCACATGAATCAGACTCCGAAAGTTTTGAGCCATTTTACTAAATCATTCCTGTAGGAAGCATGAATATTTCACGTAAAAACGACACGAGAAAATTTGCGATACCGACGTATAGCGGATGATAAATAAATGCCTCGGAAGGTCATTGATGACATTTCCGTGGCACGCATTGTAACATACGGGCCACCTACCAACCCACCACTTGGCTGGCTGCTGAATTCCGGAAATGACGTCACGCTCATTGCAACGTGTGTAAATATATACATATATATATATATTTGTATATGTACGTATCTAACGCAAGCAAATCACGGGTCGCATTCTTTTTAGATCTCGCGGCATGATTTTGAAGTTTATGGGTGTGCGCGCGCATTCAGTCTATCGCAAGAGAAACATGCTTGCAACCTGTCATAATGCCTGTGTTTCATATTTACATATAAATGGGTCTTCTTGTTTCCTCTCAGCTTTTACGTTTCTTTCTCCCGCAGATAGCCTCGCAATGACTAAATATTTGTCGTGCTCGATTCGACACTCGTTTACACAGTTCCGACAACCGTCAATGAGTCGCGATAAAAGAGTGTGTCAAGCAACATAAATTCAATTCGAAATCAAATTCTTTTCCGACACTTGTTTGCTACGGCGACGCGACAAGAATCGAGTAATTCGTAACGGTACAGAAGTTTTTAAATTGTCGATCACTCAGAATCGATAGTCATTATAAAACAGCAAATTTGTATGCAAATGTATTAGTTGCACAGCGTTCAACGTATGCCATTGTGTGAGTTTGAACAACTATGATAATTTCAATATTTTGACATTGAGTGTTTGAATTAAGGAGATGAGGTTGCG
>JABFQD010004218.1:0-12085 GCA_022817045.1 Psix sp. ZL-2020 | reverse complement strand
TAATGTGTGAAAGAAATTCCTATTTTTCAGTTAACAATTGATTGGTCAAAATTTGTTTATTGATAACAAAAAAGATGTTTATGATCGTACACTTCAAATCCATTATACTTTTAGTTTTGCAGACATTTATAAAAATATTGCACCATTAATGATAACACTTAAAAAAAAATAAAAAAGTTGCTTAAAATATTTTCATAAATTAATATCTATAAATAATTATAAATCATTGAATAATTTCGATTTCTTCAATACTACTAAAATATTACTGTTTTAGCGGTTTATAATGAATAAAATTTGGGCTTTCCTAATCAATGAAATTGATTGATTAATTAATGATGACTAATTATTGACTATCATTGAGAAAATAATATCAGATAATTTGGATCTTATTTTTTTCACATTATAATAATTGCAATGCAGATCGTAAATTATACAGTGCTTATTGCAATGTCTGTGGTATATGATACATCATTTTATTTATCAATATTTTTACGTTTTTGTGTACCTAACTGACACGCGGATGGAATTTATCAGTCATCGTTAAAGTCATTGGTTGATTTACGTTTTAATTTAATTTTTCTATCATTGTTAATTCATATATATAATAGCAAATTGTTATAATAAATATAAAAATATCATATTAAAAACTAATTTTTTAAGATTTATCTTATATTTTATCATACTATTTTTCAGACGTTAACTGAAATATTTATGTTTTATTTTCATGAAAAAATATGAATTCAATAACTAAATTTTTTAAATATTTTTATATTCATATAATTAATAAATTGCCATGAAATTTATTCCTAATCTTTTTATTAATTCAATCATACCAGTTGGTTACGCTGCAGTACACATTATAATATTACTATTTGCATGGTATCAGTAAAAACTCTATCATAACTAATTTAACAATATTTAAAAATATCTTGTAATGTAATACCATTAATTCTATTCTATTCAATATTATTTTCTTATTGTAGTATAATACGCCGAAATGAATTTTACTTTTGATACATTTGAAAATTGCTGTTCTTACCTGTATAATCATAGATAACAATCTACATTTTCTATCAGACACTTGTTCCAATTAATGAACGTAATTTTTTTTGTCAATATCTCAAGTTTCATTCAAAAATATGTTTAATCTACAGACGAACGAGAAGAGGCCACCAACGGAGATGGATACATTCCTCTCCAACAACGACGAATCATCAAAAGATGGTGTCCTGACTGCAAAGTAAGTATCAATTTCCACAAGTACTCTTTTATTTAGGTCAAAAAATAAAGATAATTTTATTTTAATTACCACTAATGTTGATATGGAGCAAGGTTGAATTAAATTGCGAAGCATATTAGCGGTTCGATTGAAACAATGAACTGGAAAAGAAATCTAAACGCAACCGCTAAGACAGGATAATTGGGGAGGCTTTAATTGGGCCTGTTAATTCGCCCACTCGACTATCAATTGTATGATTATGGCGCAACTATGACAAAACGCCTAATAAATTAATTGAAGCGCCGATTATTGATAAATTTATTTGGCCTTTCCACGCGTACATCGTAATAAAAAAGTCGTCTTGATATATTTAGGTCAACATTCGGTCGCATTATCGGCACTCATCGATTACAATTTCAAATAGTACATTTCGCTGTCGATCGTTATCGAGCTCAGCTTGTCGTCTCAAATATTGAACTTTAATTTTCAGGCTACCGAGGATTCAAGTGTATTAACATTTACGTTGATAATACCCAATCAAAGCTGATTGTTTTGGTTTTATCTTTACATTCTCATAGTTTTCTTAATCACCGCATTTCTTATCTTCTGCACACGCGTTGCTACATATAATGAATTTCCGAAGTTGTCCTTTTGATTAATACATTCCAACTTGGCCCAGACACTTGCCTGCTTCGCTCGCATTAACAGCGCAATGGACAATAATAAACAGAAGTAGGCCTAGTCTTCTGAACAGAAGATTTTGAATTTCAACGTATAAATTCATTAATTGATTATCTTTTGTCCAGGTTTAAGGTACAAGTTGCAGGCAGGGATTTGGAGAATGGACCGTTGGAAAAAAAAGCTTTCGACCCGTTCTTGGAAAGAAGAGTTGACGATCCTACAACGTAAGTAGAGATATTATAATGGTGTTTATAAATGTCTAGTTGATAACCATTTAAAGAAATTGAGTTCAATAACTATGAACAAATAAGAACTTATCTTGCAAAATAAATTGTACCGTCTAGCTATTCTATTGAATTACATGGTGCGATTGAAAAAGCTTTGTGCTTTCTTTATTGTTATGTCCAAGTTTAGAATTGAAAGTAATTTATCAAATGAGAGTAAATAATTTTACATTCTCTTATTCAGGGATTGTGATACCTTGACTCACTTGCTAAAAGCTTCCCTCGGAACTGGAATCTTAGCAATGCCTTACGCCTTCAAGAGTTCTGGACTTCTTGTTGGAATCTTTGCGACAATCCTTGTGGCCTTCGTTTGCACGCATTGTGCCTACATTTTGGTAAGTTTTTCATTTTTCAGATTCATTTGATGTCCAATTCTTTCATCTTTAACTAACAATAACCAGTACGTTTGATATTATTCTTGAACAAACCAACACTCCTTAATCATTAAGATGTTACTAATTCCATTATGTCCGTCTAGGTGAAATGCGCACATTCGTTATATTATAAGACTCAGAGAACTACGATGAGTTTCGCAGACGTTGCAGAAGTTGCGTTTGCTACTGGACCTCCATGGGCGAGGAACTTGGCTAAACCGTCCAGGTAAAGTAGAGTTTGTCTTTTAGTTTTTTCAAAATATTTTGTTAGCTGAGTTAAACAGAGATAGTTCTACTTAACCAATTTCTTTGAAACTCATCATATTATTTTCCATTTAGGTACCTTATCCAAGTGAGTTTATTTGTCACGTACTACATCACATGCAGTGTGTACGCTGTGATCGTTGCAGCCAACATAGGACAAGTCATTGAACACTACTCTTATCCGATGAACGAAAGACTGATGATAGCTCTACTACTAGTGCCATTCATATTGTTAAGTTTAGTGCCGAATCTCAAGTACCTAGCACCAGTTTCTATGGTTGCTAACGTATTCATGGCTATTGGTCTAGGAATCACTTTCTACTATCTAGTCACAGACATGCCTTCTCCATCCACTGTACCTTTAGTAGGACCATTATCAGAATTCCCACAATTCTTCAGTATTACTGTATTCGCGATGGAAGCTATAGGTAATGATTTGTCTTCTTCTTTCCTATGATTACAGAAAGATATTTTATAACCAATAACTGTGTTTATGTAGGAGTTGTGATGCCTTTGGAAAATAATATGAAGACACCCCAACATTTCGTTGGTATCTGCGGAGTCTTGAACAAAGGAATGTCTGGCGTAACTCTCGTATACATCCTTCTTGGATTTTTAGGTTACGTCAAATATGGTGAATTTACACGCGACAGTATTACACTGAATCTTAACACCGAAGAGATGTAAGTTTTCAACCAAAAATCAGTTAATTCAGAGTTTTTGAGATTTTGAATAAAAATGATTATTTGAATGACTGTTTTTTATAGACCGGCACAAACAGTAAAAATTTGCATCGCTCTCGCCGTCTTCTGTACTTTTGGTCTTCAATTTTACGTTTGCCTTGACATCGCATGGAACGGAATAAAAGACCGCTGCGCAAAGAGACCCTTGTTTTACAACTACATCCTGAGGATCGTGATGGTCATAGGCGCCGGTGAGTTTTCATATATCTCTTGTAATAGCAAAACGATATTTCGAAGAACTTTTGACCAATGATCAAATTCAATATTTTGTTACAGTGTCTATTGCTATTGCGGTACCAACAATCGGACCTTTTCTAAGTCTCATTGGAGCTTTTTGCTTTTCCATCCTCGGACTCTTGATTCCAGTGTTCATTGAAACCATAACATACTGGGACGTCGGATTCGGTATGGGCAACTGGGTTGCTCTAAAAAATATCGCCATCCTCGTAATTGGATTGTCCGCCTTAGTGTTCGGTTCACGCAAGGCTATCATGGACATAGTAACCCAATTTTGAATTAACCTTCCATAGAAGGTTGGCCTCACAATTCATGCTGCTCTCGATACAAGACAATTGGACTGGATCCGTTTTGGGATCTTGATTTGCGTTGGAATTACCAAGACGCTGGCGTTTTTCTTAAATACATTTGTGCGTTCAATGCTTGATACTTCATTCTGTAGAAACCGCAACCGAGGAATCCTCTGCAGTGGGATTCTTCCTTCAGTCTTGTTTATACTCGACTGCAATTTTATCATTCTTATTTGACATCTACTTCTAGTTAATTTTTAATTAAATTTACTTATATCTCGATTCTTTAATAGCGTCTACATAGAAAAAATGTCTTCCGTCGTAGTCAAATTACGTCCACTGTTGATTTCAACTGTGGACTCGTATTGAAAGATTTGAAATTGTCCTTTGGACGAAATAGATTCAGCCAATCATTGTCGCAATATTTACGACGTCGTGCATACATACCCTACCTTGATCCTTGAACGAAGTTGTCACTGTACATAAATTGCGCCATACAGATTTTGCATCTTGGGTGTGAAACCCAGTTCTACTCTGTATATTTTTTCGTCCAGTTTTTTACCTCATGCACAATAAATGATTAATGATTGTGTATGCATAGTAATGCACTTTTTTGTCATTCATACAAAAGAAACGATACGATTTTACTGATCTTAATTCAATTATAAAATTCATATTGTTCGTATAAAGTCGTGAATAGCACTAAATAAATATTCGTGTTTAATCACGACTTAATTCCGAACATTAAAAACGCACATCTGTGCAGTTGTTGCGGTTGCATCCACGACAATGTTTGTAGCACTTTGTGGTCATGGTATGTTTGGTTCTCTTTTTTAATGAAAACTAGAATTAATAATTGTATATATTATTAAGAAAAATTATGCATAGTTGACTCTATTTTGTAACATAGTCTAAGCCAGCGCAGTGCATAATTTATATATGACGAAGAACGATGACACGACAATCGCTTTGATTAATTTGCATAGTGCCTTAGTTGCAGACTTCGAGATGATAACTGAAAAAAAAAAAAAAACCGTTACTTCTTGAGAAAAAATTTTACTTTTTTTGCCTATACTAGGCAAGTAACAATTCTCTTAAGAAATTATTTTTACTTGTATTTTTACTTCGTTTTTAATTTTTAAATGTATTATTTAAAAACTACATTTATTTAAAGTTATAAATACAGCGAATTTTTTAAAAAAATTATTTTTTGTCAGTGGATAAATGACAAGAAAATAAAAAAATTAACTCCTATCAAATTTTGAATGTTTCTTCAATAAAGTATTTTAATTCTATAATGCACAACTGTATTACATGAACAACTTGACTTGCATTCTTTTACCTATTTTTGGACAAGATTTTTAAATCATCTAAATTAACGAAAACTGCTCTTCACTTCGTTACCGTTGAAAAAGTAGCATTGTTGTTGTTATTGTTACTTTTTGAAAAATCTAGCTTATGTTACAGAGTTACAGCAAGTATGAACAAATTAACGAAGGAGCTTTTTTCGTTTTTTATCAGAATAACGTATTGCTCGAAGTCTGTTTAGTTGAAATCAATTTTGCCACGAATTTTTGAAATTGTATGGAACTTTTGATAATCAGTATTTGCCACAAGAAATCACTGTTGCCATATATGTGCGTATTCTAAAGAATTTCTTCTTTAAGCAAAATGTTGAGAATTTATTGTGACGTCTCTGTAACAAGTATTCTTAAATTAAAAAATTATATTGTTAAACTAGATCACAACATATTTGACCAAAAAGAAATCTCTTTCTTTTTTACGTCTGATAACACGTGTATTTTTAAACAATTGTGTGTTTCTATAATATAATCTAAGAGAGTTTAATGTGATCCGTTGCTTTGTCTTCTTGTAAATTTATATATGATCAAGGCAGAGATACGAATCTCAGTTTAGATTCTTCTGTATAGAATTTAGGGCAAAGTGTATAGAGTTCCGACCAAAAAATAAAATGCATATAAATTTAAATACTGCGTATATTTGTAAAATATATATTAATAAATATTAAGATTTTTTATTAAAAAAGTTTCATTTATTTCTCTTCAGCCATTGATTTGTTCTAGAGATTTTCTGGGTGCAATGTTTTATGATAGAAAAAAGTTAAAATTAGACCTCTTTTATTTGTTAAGCAAACATTCTACTAGATAAAATAATTATCATGATGTTGTATTTTTTATATAATAAGATTGTGAAATATTGTTATCTTTCATACTAAATGAAGTTATAATTTACCAAGCGTTTTTATAACGTTTTTTTAGCTCTCATTTCACGCAAATATAATCTTTAACTGATATTCATATTGAGCTATTTCCAAGTAATAATCTCCAAATTTTTGTTTAATTGACCCGAAGCTATGTTGTCGTTAAATACCAATAAATCATGATAATCAGATATTTCTTTATTGCGCTGTATTTTATTATTTCCTGTAGACCGTAACAAATTACGCATTTAAAGATTTGTAAATAATAATTCAGATATGAAGAGATAAAAGTGAATACCAAAAATATCCCCAACAATGAATCTCAATTTAAATTAATTCTCAATAAATTATTGAAACAAATCATGAATATCTGATTAGTTATATTTTATCTTATCACATTACGAACAGAATATACTTAAGCATTTTATATAATGCATTTCTTATAGTACATTGAATTTTTATCAATATAGATATATTTAGATAGAAGTCTAACAAATTGATCTTTGGTAATGTTTATATACAAATATTCACCGAAGTAACTGCGCATCAAATTGTTCAATTTCACAAAATGAAAATAATTTAATTACTTTACATACTTTTTTATTTAAAATATTAATACGTAGTATAATATTGACATTAAAATAAAAAATTATTACCTTTAACAAAAAAACCTCTAACCACGCTTAAAAAATATACAATTTTAATGATGAAATATTATACATTAAACAATCATGTCAAGTAGAAAAATTGTTTATACTATTATTGACACGTGTTTACTTTTTTAATTTTTTTTACTTTTATTTTTTTTAATAGTCATTAATAATGTTTTAGATTTCTAAATTTATTTTTAACGATCTTAAAGATTTTTTAAACATAAACAAAAAAATTTTTTTGTTTTGCTTGAACATACATTATTTTTTGAGTCAATTTTTTCAGCATCGTGTATTTGAAAAACAGACAATTGATTTATTGATAGAAAAATAGTTAAATGGTAAAAAAAAACAGCAATTTCAGATACTTTAATTTTAATAGTAAAAAGTCTTATTTACATGTTATATAAAAATGAATTATTTATTTTAAGTCTTATTTTGTCTATACAATATACAACTTATTAACTATTATTCATCATGAGAAGTCAAGTTTCATAATTAATTGTAATGTACAATGCAGGAATGTGACATTGTTTGTGACTTTGCAATATTTATTTTTCTAAAGGAGCATAATTGAGCAATTTCTCAATAAGATCGACGTGTCCAAGAAGCATTCTTCTGCAGCAGTATCTTTTCAGTCCGAGAGCATCAAGAGCGTCACTATGAATAAAAAAAATAATTAGTTTCAAACATTTTAATCAGCTTTTTATTTTAAAGTGCTAAATAAATATTTTACTTTGCAATTAAAAATTGATGGCAAAGAAAAACACAAGGTTTCCATTATTTTTTACTTTCCATTAAAAAGAAATTGCTTTACATTTGTTTCATTATACATATAAAAATTTATAATATAACTAAAAGTTTAAACGAATTGTATAACTTATTATTAATAAATTTATAATACGTAGTTTCCCAATTGGGTTGAATGATGAAAATATTAAACGATAGAATAATTACATTTATATGTGATAAATTTTCAACTTTTTCTAATTTAATCACGTATTAATTTTCATTTATTTATCATTGATTCATGTGTTTTCAATAATTTTATGTGGAGCAAGATTGAGTCAAGTTAAAAAGAAAATTACAAATTATGATTTGAACAGTAATCAGTTACGTACAAATAATATTAAATCTAGTAAACATTATTTTTCGATATGGCATGAACCATTCATGTCTCATGTTTTTCCTATAATTTTTTTAATAAAAATATTAAACTAATAGTATTAACTCTGAAAACGTTGTTTCCATTTGCATCTAGATTTTCATTTTTTATTCAAAATTTAATGTCAATAATGATCCATTTTAAATTTTGTTAAAATAAATTTTATGTTTTTATTCATTGTATTTTTCAGCTTTGTATGTAATTAAACACGGTTAAAATCTAAATCATAATTATAAATTTAATTTCCATAATTCAGTTAAGTTTATATATTTTCATGTGTAATGAAAATGTTTTATCACAACAGTTGTTAATGAAGGAAATAGATAAACACCTAATGTGATATTTATATTTTACTCATTCGTAAGTATTATTTTGCAAAAGACAAAACAAATCTTAAAAATAAATTAATTCAGTCTTTCTATTGATTATAATTATTCTTTATTAATAAATAATTTACATTAATAACATTTTAAGAAGCTGAATAATACATCGCGTTCCAAAATTAATTATAATTACATAATCAGATATAATTAGTGAAAATCATATATTCCTAGTTTATACAATGTTTTTAAAAGTATAAGTTGTATCATAATATAGAAATTGTTGATTGTTGTCATGTGTATTTTTGGAAAGCCGATTTCAAAGTTAAATAATAATTATTATACATGTATGAATATTATGATATTAGATGATAAAATAAATTTTATTCAAGAATATGCCATTAAATAATAATTTACAGAATGATTTAATTTAAAAATGCTATTATAAGTGTAATGTTATTATATTAACAGTTGAGGTTAAACACGTACCCTTCGGTATATTCAGCCTGTAACAGTCCAATGTAAGCCTCCCATTTATTTCCGATGACTTTACCACAAGTAAAACAGCGTACAGGAATAATCATGTTGATTGTTAATTATGATAATAAACCAAATCAGAAGAAATTGTAAAAAATAGTCAATCAACAATCACTGCAAAAATACATGCGACGAACAACACAATGTTGCCACACTACAAACAATAATTTAACAGTGATCGGCAGACATGCCAACAACTGCTTAACCTAAATGTCAAAAATAGATCAAATTAAATAATTATTTAACAATTACTACCATTGCAACGATTTTTAGATAATTCCTGAATTCTTTTAAAATTAGTTAATAATCTTTAATATGAAAAACGACATACAGTATATGTAAACGCAAACAGTTTTTACATTTTTAAAAATTCGTTTCTTACGTTGGTAATTAAAACTGTCTAGTGCAACGGAGTACAAAGTATTGTTGCATTTTGTATGTCGTTGTAGGAGGCACCCTCGAGCTCTGGTCTTGATTTGTGTGTTGTATAGAAATCGGAAACAGGGAAACGAAACTACTGTAACTCCCGGAAAGTGAAACATGTGCGAAGAGCTAAGCGACCCGATGAACCGCGATTATTGTTTCAAATGGAGCAACTACCAGAGCCAGTTTTCTGACGTCGTGCGTGAACTCCTCAGTGAGGAGTCCATGGTCGATGTCACCCTGGCAGTTAAAGGTGAACGTATTCATGCGCATCGTATTGTATTAAGTGCGTGTAGTTCTTTATTTCAAGTAAGTATATTAATACTTAGAGATATATAAACAAAACAAAATTTAGGAAGAAATTTGTTCTTTTTAAATACCTTCACAAATAAATAAATATATGTATATTAGTGTGTGTGAACACATGTATATACATGATATATATGGTACAATGACAATTTCTACAATGCATATAACCCACTATCATATGTATCCAGTATCATCACGTTCACTCTTATCAAAAATATGCATTCAAACCTTTATTTTTAAATTGTAACTATTATTTATTGTCTGCCATTATTTTATAGTGATTATTTTACATGTAAAATAATTCCAAAAATTAAATCTTTATTATTTTGTTTCATTAGTAATATTATTCAGTATTAGTAAAATGACTAGAAATTGAACATTTTTGACTTATATTTTCAAATCAAAAATGTATTGAACATATATTTTGAACTTTTTAATTATAATGTAGATATTTATACAGTTATTTACGTGATTTTCATTCATTTTCTAGGAATTATTAAGTCAGGTGCAAGAAGAGCATCCAGTAATTATCTTTAGTGACATGTCTCCACAAATTATACGATTAATTATTGAATATACTTATCATGGCGAAGTTCGAGTACCAACTGAAAATATATCTTTATTATTGGAAACAGCACACCTTTTGAAAATAGTCGGTTTGATGGATGTAAGTAATTACATACAAAATAACAATTATATTAAATTATTATTAACTAATATTGGTATTCATATCTTAATTTATATTAATGTTTTATTACTTTCTCATTTTCATTATAAAAATTTTATTTAATGGTAATGTTTGTCTTTAGATCGAAAGTTTAGAAGATTGCGAATCATTGTCAATGAAAGAGACTTTACAAGATGAGGATAGTCTAAATGAGGAAAAAAATGACTCGTTAGAAATGTCCGAAAAAAGCTATGAGGAAGTAAGTGAGAATTTGGTTCAAGATACTGTTAATGAAGACTGCGAAGATAGTTTAAACAAAAAGAAACGAAAAAGAAGAGAACCTGTAAAACGAGAATACAGCGAAGATATGTTAGAATCAGCAATAAATATGCTGAAGTCTGGGAAGACACTTGTTGAAGCTGCCACTTTAAACAATATACCTAGATCAACCTTATACATGCGAGCAAAATCATTAGGTTTACAGATGCATGCTTCGAGAAATGAATACCCAGCTGAATGTATGAAAGCAGCTATTGACACTGTTTTAGGTATATTTTGATCTTTTTTTAAATATAAAGAATAGAAGAAATAAGTGAATTAGAGTTATTTGCTTTATTTAATTAATCAAAAATATAAAAATAAAAAAAAAGAATATAAATTAAAAATCTGTACAATTTGTTTTTAAATTTTAGGTGGATCTAGTTTGCAACAAGCAGCTGAAATGTACAGCATACCCAAAACAGTATTATGGCGAAGAATACAAAAAGAAGGTTTTCGAATTTTAAGACCCGATGGTGGCAAAAAGTATGATAGTGATAAAAGGAAAGCTGCGGTGAACGCACTTGCAAGAGGCGAAAATTTAACAAAAGTGTCTCTTAAGTATCAGGTAAATTTTGTATAAATAATTAAAAATAACTTTTAGAATAAGTTATTTTATCTTAAAAAAATATGTAGTATACAATTATTTTATTTATATAGTACAAATCTGGAATTATATAAAAGAGCAATTTTTAAATGAGAAGTTTCACGTGAGTAAAATTTTCTTCACGTACAGTTACAAGAGTTTGATATTGCAGATACCAAAAACTACTTTATTTAGAGATAAAATACGTTTAATTGGAGAGGGCAAATTACCAATTAGTTTTCTAAGAAAGCGTAAGATTGAAGATGATGCGACAAAGAAATTTCGCTTAGAAAAAGCTGTGGCTGCGTGTAAAACTGGAAAAATGTCTCAGGCAATGGCATCTGCGACATTTCAAGTACCGAAGACAACGATATGGAGACGACTGAAACAAAACGGAAAGTCAAGTGAAAATTCATCTTCAGATGTAAAGACTGAAAAAAATAGTGATATTCAACAAAAGGATGAAGATATGGATTTCGAGTACTGTGAGGTAAAAATTATTTTGGATATATAGTAATTATTATATATTATAAAAAAAATAAACTAATGTAGAGTTTGAGAATTAATTAGATACAAATAGTAGTATAACAAAAATTAGTTATGCTTTTATAATAAAACAAGTTTTGATTGCAGGTCGCGCAACATGAAATTCCTATTACTTATATAGATGAGAATACGATACCTGGAGAATCAGTTATTATTTTAACAACTGATGAAGTTGAAAATTTGAACTTAGATAGTAGGCAAATAATTGTAGATCAAGTAAGTTTTTGCATAAATTTATGTTTATATTTGAC
>JABFQD010004217.1:0-12086 GCA_022817045.1 Psix sp. ZL-2020 | reverse complement strand
AGAAATAAGAAATAAAATAATGATTTCCAAAAGTAATTAAATATTAACGCAAATTTATTCGAAAATTGTTGATCATATTCGAAAGTAAAAATAACCATAATAAGGAGGTCATCATGGACGTTAGGTTTGGCCCGCGAATCGTTGATGTGTGGACGGAAACTGTAAATTTTTTGTAGGAGTTAAAAAAGTGGATAAGTATAGAACGTTGTGAGACGAAAGAGTGAGTGTTAAGGACGGTCCATAAGTGAAGGAGAAATAAAAAGAGTCTGGAAAGAGTCTGAAAAAACAAGAAATAGAGTTTGGTGTTTCAAAGGTTATCGCTTATACATATGAGTTGGGATTTTGAGTGTAAGGGACGAATACGTTTATTGAAGAGAATAATTGGAGTGAGGAAGAGAGGTCCACAAGTGAAGGAAAATTTAAAGGAGGCTGGAAAGAGGTGAAAAAAGAGTAACTGAGTTGGGTAATTTAGAGGTTAGGGTTGGTACATGTGTGTTGGGATTTTGGGTGTATGGGGCGGAGAAAGTCACTGAAGAGAATAATTTCAGTGAGGGAAAGATGTTATAGAGATGAATAAAGAAGATTCGGGAGTGGCCAGAGCTAATGAGGAGGGTGATAATAAGGGGGAAGGGAGACCGATGAAGGCAGTTCAATCGAAAGGACTGCGAGTTCGAAAAATATGAGGGAGTATGCTGCACAGGGAAAGAGGTTAGAATCAAAAAGAAGAGCGGTGCATGAGGGAATGGAATGCGATAGTAAAAAAAGAAGTAAGTCGATTATAAATGAGAAAATTGAATGAGGGAGTGAAAAAGAAAGTTTGATGACTCAAAAGGGAGATTAGCTAGACAAAGAATATGGGGGATAAAGGGCGAAATAAAAATATAATGAAAAGCACTTTAAAAAATTAAAAAAAACAAATACAGGTGGAGCTACTTGCGAATATTAAAAAGGAACCCTTACTCCTTATAGCGAATTCAAATTCTCCGCAAAAAAATATGTAAATTTTGTCATGTTTTTTCGAGTAGATGGGGAATCGTAATCGAAGAAAATACAATTTTTCACAATCCTGGTGAAATTGCACTATGGGGTGAAAAATCATGATAGTGTTTTGAAGCATCTTATCAATATTGATAAGAGTGAGCACCCCCTCCTCCAAATTCTGATAGAGAGTGACAGAGGAGGATAACTTTTAAATGTTAAATCGAACAAATTTCAAATAACTATAACTATTCAAAGGTGAATGAAAGAATGCTAATAAGGGATAATGCTTCCAAAATCTTCTTGCTGAAACGTTCGAAAATAAAAAACGAAAATAAGTATTTAATTATTTGTAAAGTTTTTAAAGATAAAAAATCGAGCAAACATTGTAAGATGACGTTATCGAAAATTAGTTGCCTCTTGTGCATGCCGAAAAGTCCAATAACCATTTCTTTTAATTCCGTATCTTCACTACTTGGTCTGCTTCCATTGCAAGCATTTCGGCTCTCAGTTTATGGTCTGATTCCGTTGGATGTACATCGCTCTACAATTTCTGGTCTGCAATAATTGAAAGCACATCATTTTATTTAGTTTTTAGTCCGCTTCCATTCGTCATGCACCGTCCTTGATTTCTTGAATTAGGTTACCTCAGTTTTTGGTCTACTTTTAATCGGTGCGCATCTTCTCTTTCGAGTCAGGTTCTTTCATTTCTTAGTAATTTTTATTGAATGCTGTACTGATTACGATGGCGGCTATAACGTTGCAGGAAAAAATTTAAATGATGTTAATTTATGACGACAGTAGCAGGAATCTTGATAATGCTGTTACTCTTTATACTCAACAGTTTCCAGGCGAGGTACTATCACGCACTTTATTTCACCGAGTTGTTCAATAGTTCTCTACCGAGAGAAGAGTTCAGCCAAAAAGAAGGAACCGCTGAAGAACGGTTGCTGGAGAACAGAATAAAATTGCGATACTAGCTGCAGTTGCCCATTATCCCCACATCAGTACTCAACAAATAAGTAATTATAAGTAAGTCATAAGTCATCATCGGGAATTCGTTAGAATATTGTTTGGAAAATATTGAATACCAACAACCTAATTGAAAATATTGAATACTAACCCGTTTTATCTTTCCTTGTATCTAGAACTTCATGGCGATGATTTTCAGAATCAAATAACGTTTTGTCTATGGGCGCTTCTGCAAATACAAAGGGATCTTCAGTTCTTTGCGAGAGTGTTGTTCTCTGATAAGTTAACTTTCATGAATTACGGTGCAATCAATTGACATAACATGCATTATTGGGATAACAAAAATCCACATTAGTTACATCAAATTGAACATCAGCACCCTTGGAAAGTAAATGTTCGGTCTGGCATAAATGGCGACAAACTCATTGGCCCTCATCGACGGCAATTTGAATAGTGAAAAATATCCCTAATACTAATTTGAAATTCGCGAGTTGCTGAAAGGTCGAGATTGATGTCATCAAATAGGTATACAAAGTAAAAATTGTTAAAAAATACACAAATATAAGCAAATACAAACCAATACAAGCAAATACAAGACAATCAAAAAGAAACTTATTTTGAAAGTAGGGGTTGGGATTGCGTGGTTGAGGTCCTGGCATGAACATATAGGAACCAGATGGCATATACGTTGTCGAATGCGATGCAAGCGGCTGTGCCATTGGCAACGGTATCATAAGCAGTTCTGCCGGTAATACAGGTGCTGCACCCCAGCTGGTACATTCTATCTTTGGTTTTTCTGGATTCTATTTTCCACCATCCTTTGATTTTTTCTACTGAAGTTTGTACTACTTAAAAATAAAACAAAATTCAATACTTAAATTGATGTTATTCGAAAAAAGATTGTTTACTTTTCGATCGTTTAAAAATTGGCCTCCTCGGCCTCGTATCAGCGTCTGACCAGCAATACGTTAACAAGAGAGACTTGGTCCTTCGGCAAGACATACTTGACGAAGCGCAACCTTTGAGAAGAGCTACGCTCTGGACGTATGGAGAAGCCATACGTTATCTTACCGTCAAGATGAACTCCGATCTTGACGTCGAGAACGGCTCTGATCTTGACGTCGAAAGCGGGTCTAATTTTGACGTCGAGATGAGCTACTATTTTAATGTCGTAATGGGCTCTGATGTCAACGTCTAAATGAGCTACGATCTCGAATTCGTGATAGGCAATCTAAGGATAGTGTAAGGACTCCGCACTTTGCCTGCTGCGATCGTTTCGTCCGAAGTAAAAAATTACTCCCGTTTGTCGCTTCGTAGAGTTTTCATATTGAGGGTCATTTTGTACGTATGCCCACTAACATTAATTTTGCTATATACAGAAAATCCGAAGTATGTAATGCCATCCCTTAGGAATAAATAAATTAAAAGTAAATTTTTATATAAATATGACAAAATTATATAAAAAAAGTACATTGCGCGCGAAAAAACTACCCAGTATAAGTTTTAAAGTAGGTATTTCTCTAAAGACTATTTTTCGCAAGTTTCATCCAAATTATTGATGTGGCTGAAGTTCAGCACGTTCTCAGAACAAAAACTTTTTTTTTCTAATATTAAAATATAATTGTTTTTCCAACTAGTTTTGGTCCTCACTAACATCCTCCAGTTGTTTAAAAATCACAATTTGTACCTCAAGGAGGTTTTCTAGTGAGAATGCGTACAGCCTTCGTCATACTGGATTGCCGACATTTACAGTTTCATGTGCTGCAAAGTAGATTATTATCAAAAACATATTAAAAACATTTTTCTCGCTAGTTTCAACCCTCAACAACATCCCCTAGCAGTTTGAAATAAAAATTCAAATCCTAAGGGAGTTTTGTAGTGACATTGCGTACAGCCCCCGTATAACTAAATTACCAATCGTTACAATTCCATGTGCTGTGAAGGAACTGATTATCAAAAAAATGTTAGCATGTGCTGAACTTCAGCCACATAATTATTTTTTTCGCTAAAAAAATCGAAGAACATTTGGAGAGTCTGCTTTAAAAACTAATTTCAGCAAAGTTTATGAAACAATTTTCTTAAATGCAAACAACCAGTAAATAAACAAAATTGTTTCTTAAAATTTACCAATTTTAATATGTACAGGGCATAATCCCCTTTATTACCGTTTTCATAACCGCTCTTATTAGATAACAAACTTTTCTATCCTAATTTTGATTAGAGAAAAAAATCATTTTCGTATGAAAAAATATGAATTATAAGGGATACTGATACGCATATACATGTTGGAACTTGGCAAAAATTGAACATAGTTTTAAAATGAGATATACACTTTTACTGTATGAACAGTCTATTTGAAGTAACATTCAAATAATATAATTGTATTTTTCAAATATTAAACTGCATCTTCGTTAAATTATTTATATATTGTTGGTTCTTAAAGAAAATCATCCAAGAAACAACCGACAAATGAAACGTAAGCAATTAATTTCAGTTTTATTATATTATAATGGGAACAAAAAAAATAAAGAAAAACAACCAAATGTAAATAAATATAAACAATTTATTAAAATAATAAAAGCTATTCCAATGTCAATTTTAATAATAGAATGACTCTGAATTTTCTACTTGAAATAACTAACTAATTCGAACTTTACTGAATTAAAATATACTTTATTATTTATACAAAAGTCAGGCTAAATTTGAGGCCTCAGCGACAAGCTCCCGAGTAGATTACTTACAAAGATCATTTGCATTTAAAGAACCACTCACCGGCCACGAGACGGGCATTAGCTTCCATCAAAGCCACTGGAAACAACTCTAGAACCTCTATTGGGTTTATTTCTAGAGGCCGAAAATCCAGAATTTCACTAATAGTACGCCTCAATTCTCGTGAATTCGTCTTATCTGGCTTTTGTGGTACAGGTGCTCGGGTGACCGATGACGATACTACGTATCAGAAGTAACGAAAAACATAACCACACGCCGACACTACACTGTAAATTATATTTCATACACTCTCAGAAAAGTTTGATTAATCAATTAATAATTTAGTTCAGATCTTTCCGATACTAACTTATAATGTTCAAAAACTCACAACAAATACGAGTCGCCGTCTAAAAAAGGTAGCAAAAGTAATTTATAAACTTATCTGAACAAGCCCCCCATAAAATGGCGGCACATGCCCTGAACTCAGTTGTTGGCTCTCGTTCCTATTGCCTTTTTGCCGGGGTCCTCCTGTCCCGAAAAAGGCCGGCACTTGCATCCTAAAGATCTCACTAGTAGCTCAGTGACGCTCACTAGCGCAAAGCTCTAAAATCTCTACCGAAAATTATGTGACAATATCCCAGATTGCGTCACGCGGCATTTTTGTGATTTGAAAGTCCACAGGGTCCTGTGAAGGATGAGGAAGACACGAGGAAATGCGGTTGAAAATGAGATTTCAACTGCATTCTTTGTGCGATATCCCCGCTTTTCTGCTCATCAATTCAGTCCCCGCACCGCACTATAACAGGGTGCGCGCAGGAGCGGCGCAGTGGCATTGCTCCGATAGAGCACTTGCCTGCAATTGCTGTTAAAATACAGTGCCGATTTTGCATTTCGCCGTGCCGAAGTCTAATTTTTACGCTGCCCTGGAGTGACAGCTATTGAGGAGAATATTCATGGCTACAAGAGTAATTTTTAAGTTATATGTACCTCTTTTTTCGGGATATACATTGGGTAGGCATTTCAGGGCCCTTTCAACCCACCTTGTCCACCATATTTGTGGTTACCTGACCTTCATTTTGCCTTCAGATTTTAATTTTCTGGCGCGTCCAGAAATCAAATTTATCTTACCAGATACCTATGATACCTTATCTAATCAGATTTATTTCGAGAGTAACCAATCGACCGGCGTTCTATATATTATTTAACGAATAAAGGATTAAATTTTTGTATTGATTTTAATTAAATTTATTTTATTGTCTGTCTTGTCTTGTTTGCCATAGGAGAATCTTTGCGACGTGTATCAACAATTTATAGTCGAATTGTCGTTGATACACGACCTTCGACAGCCGTTAAAAATTCAAACTTTTAAAATTAAAATTAATTTCTGTACGGGTTGTGTTCTTTGTTTTGGTTTATGCTATCTTTGTTTGCTACTCTGGTCAAATATTGGTCTCGTCTTCTTCTAATCACTGTTATCGGTGCGTTAGCTCATTTTAATTTCGGAATTTCGTGACGGATTATTTTTTGATGCTTGTTTTTGTCTTTATCTTTCGTGTCAAAAGATAAATTGCGCTCTCTTCCTATTATTTTAATTTCCGTCATTTTTTAATTAACTTATCGGCCGGTTTTTCTGGTAGGTGAATTTGTCTGCTTTATAAATTGCGCGAAACTACCGAAAACCTAACCAGCGCTTTGTGTGTATTCAATTTGTTAACAAAAATTGTAAATTGTTATAAACAATTTTTTGATTAGAATTTTGAATTTAAATTTCTTACTAGTCTTTCAAATTTCATTTTGTTTTGTAAAATTTTATAATTTATTTTCTTTTTTGATGTGTTGTTTTTGGTTGTTTTCTTTAGCATTGTTAATTTATTTGTTAAATATTTGTTTATTCGTTAGTTTGTATAACGTATGAAATTTTGTGAATGCATACTTGAAAATTCGATTCAATATAAGCTCTGGAATTCTCTCACGCCCGTGGTGTTGATTGTAAACGTTGTTTAGTGCCTCGCGCGTGAAAAGACACGCATACGTCCAAATAATTTTGTCCAAAAAGATTTCTCTCCTAGCGATACTATCGGATAAACCATCGACAAAAATGACACCGTTTTCTGGAATTCCCATAAACTCATTTTTATACATTTGTTAAGTGACACGGATAGACTTTTTCCCGCTTTACCACTCCGTCCACAGTTCTTTAGTTTTTACGAATCCTGCATTCTAAACCATAATTCATTTGATTAAATATCATATAAGCAATACAAATTTTGTTATTTGTAATGTTGTTTGACTACTTTTGTTAGTTAATTTTCTCATTTCTGAATTCAGTTTATTGAACATTATTTTTGGTAACTGATTTTTTCACTAGTTAAATGAATTATTCATTTTTGATGGTTTTAATTTTTTTATTAATTACGTGTTTAAATTTATTTATTATTTGATATTTGAATGTTTGTTTAATGATTAGTTTGTTGATTCCTTTTATCTTTAATCTTTTAATATGTGCGTTACTTTACTTGTTTGTTCATTTTTCGCTTGTAAATTTGTGTATTTGTTTAGTTTGTTTGTTGGTCTGTTCATTTAATTCATTTAGTAAGTGTGAAATTTTCAATTTTTCAAGATATTATATTCTTATTATTATTCTTCTATTATTCTTCATTCTTATTATTCTTCTTCTTATTATTAACAAAGTCTACTATTTGATTTGATTTTGAATAAATATTATGAGAATTAGATGCCCTCAGATATAAACAAGACAATAACAATACGACATTTGAAGTATAAGAATTTATTTTGAATTAAATTAATTACAACAATATAAAATAATTATTAGGTACTATTCAATTTAAAGTAATTTTGTTTACTAATCAAAATAATATTGTAAATAATATAGTCAATTTCAAATAAAGTAACTCAAAGTAAATTTATTCCAAAATTATCTAAATGAAGTTCCGAAGATCCAAGGAAAAATATGTTGTCAAAACGATATTTTCAATTAGAATCGAATAGCAAAAACCAAAGCAGGAATAGAATTATCAAAAAGAAATAAGAAGACCACTCAAATAAATGAACCAAATTTTGTAAACACGCTTGACCAACAAGTCATTCTTTGCAATATCGTTACGGCCCTTTTATCCATTTTCGAGTAGTGTGGATACTAAAAATTATACCCTAATTAACGCAAATTGGCGGAAATAAATAAAAACAATGAAAGGCAATGACAATATCGGGGTCATCATGTAAAAGTAAATAAAAATAAATCTTTCAAATCGACACGATTTGTTCATTTCAAACACAATATAAAATAATGTAAATCGACGCCATTTTTTCTCATAGATCCCCACCAAACTCCCTACCTTGGACAAATAAAAATTAACCATTTTCAATTTGCACAATGAAATTGTTTCATATAATCAAATTAATTTTTAATAATACCTAATATAATCTGGTATTTCAACTGCATCTAGACGAGATTAGGTTTAGGTGTCGCTCAGCAACCTCTTCCACCAAAGAGACCTTTGACGTGCCTGTTTTGGGACCAAGATGCATGGGGTCATCATAAGAGTGCTCGATTGCGAAGTGACCATAAATATAATTGCGGATTCTACAGTACAAAATAGGTCTAGGTGGATGCCCTCACTATGTTCTCCGACACATTCGCTGAACACTCTTACCTGTAGAGGACGACGTATTTAGGATCTCTGGCTCCTATCATGTCTCAAACTTACAATCTTCGTCCAACATTATCACTGATAAGGCTCAATTTTCGCGAGTTTATATAAGCGAGCGCTAAAGTTTATCAACATCCAGAATTTTCAACATCAACCAGCGGACAAATATGAGTTACTGGACGAGTATATTCATCTGACGCGGAACAATGTATTCAACTCGCACAGGATCACATTATCACGTGTGCTACCATATAGAGCCCAAGCCAATCCTATCGAGCGAGTCAACAGGGTTATTAAAGCTACGATTATCTCGTTTATAGAAACTATTTATCGTCAATGGAACAAACATTTTAAGGGTTTTCAGTTTCCATTCAATAGTTCTGTTCGTGATAATTTGAAAGTGAGTCCTGCTTTCCTGATCTTAGAGACAAAGTTGAAACCTAAAGTTCATCTTTTCAGGTCTAGAGAGGGGGAGGTAGAGTTGTCTGTCCCAGACTTCTCTAAATGGTCAGGCACCTCCAGGCGGTTCAAGACCTGACAAAGCAACATTTGGACCAAGTATTCGCGAAACAAGAAAATCATTATAATCGGAAATATCGCGGTTTGCAATGTTCGGTCGGAAATCGCGTATACAAGAGGAATCGGATATTAACTTCCGCAATTAATTTTATTTCGGGTAAACTCGCAAAGAAATTTAAAGGTCCATATGAGATATCTTGAATAGTCTCACCGGTGGTATACTAACTGAGAGTGTCATCTTTTAGACCTATCCACTGCTGTATATAATATTTGTTGCCGTCTTGTGCACACACAACAAACTCGTTAAAAACTCGACAAAAACTAAATTATTTATCTCATCTCGATGTAAACAGAATCGATCAACATACAACGCTCTAACATGTTTTGCATCGGATCAAATAATTATAAGTGCGAATTGCGGCGGAACATATTTTATTATAATTTCCATTTACTATATAGTGTAACCGGTGTTACTGATCCGCGGAACTGCCAAAATTAGCTGACTGTGGCGCATGCCGATTTTGGCCAAATTGTCTTGTAAAAGCCCTCTCGTTCGTCCGCCGCGAGTGCGATAAATCGCACCTCAAATATGAAGAAATGAGTGAGTGATTGTGTCCCCGATCACTGCCGCCGAACGTCGCCGCCGGACGTCACCGACCGCTGCTGTTCAACGCCCTTTTCTGATAGATAGAAACGACCTGGTGCCACCCACGCCACCTAGGCTGAGAGTAGAAAACCTCCCCAATAAAGTAAGCTATTTTTTTTATATTGTTTTGTCCTATTTGCGCTGTAAAAACACGCGCTCAAATAGTCCGTCCGCGCGCGCCGCCGTCAACTGCCGTGATCGCGATTTGGATCTTGTTCTTTAATTATGTAAGTAAATTATTATTCCCACCCTGTGGAATCACACGGGAGTCCGACGCGCTCTTAACCGTGTGACAATACACAAGAACAAAACTAACAAAACGCAAACTTATAAACATTAACATAAGCTAACAAAATTAATCACACAATATACCAAATGAAATCCAAATATATTTTATTTGTTTGCCGACATTCTCCCCCTTGCGCAAAAAGAAATTTATCACGTTATTATATTTGGTCGGCAATCGTATAAGTTTTAAGACGCGTACGTTCATAATCCTGATCCGACAATCACATCCTGGAAAAACGTTTTCCAGGCGATCCAAATTTGGATCGGCAATAAGTACTAAGTCGCCTGAGTTTATATTGGATGTTTCTCTACGCCACTTGGTACGGCAGGACACTGCAGGCAGAAATTCTTTAACCCTTCGATTCGAAACATGTCTGCCAATGTCTGTGCCGTTCGCCATTTTTTTAGCGAGTAGAAGTCGTCTTTTTGAAATACGTTAGGAATTAGCACTCCAGACGACGAACCAATTAAAAAATGATTCGGAGTTAATGCTTTCGGATCACGGGAGTCCACTGATACGTGTGTTTTAGGTCTGCTGTTCAGTATTTCCTCAGCTTCCGCTAAAAGAGTTCTAAGTATGTCTTCTTGTGAAACTCTTGTCTGTAGAGTCGGTCTGATGCACACCTTAACACACTGGACTAGTCTCCCATGTAAGGAGCTTTAGGTAGAATGAAGTTCCACTTAATCCTTCGATTCTCTACGTAATATTTCACTGCGTCATGATCGATTGCTTGCACAGATACTTACAGCTCGGCCTCAGCTCCTCGCAGATTTGAACCATTGTCCGAATATATTTCGCTAGGGTACCGGCGTCGGGCTGCCATTCGTTGGATGGCCATTATTGCTGAACTTGTAGGTAATATGTCGGCAAACTCTACGTGTATCGCACGCGTTGTAAGACAAGAAAATAATACTCTCCAACGCTTTACTGACTACTTTCTACTTTCTGCTGACTTTTACTTCTATGGGTCCAAAGTAATCTTAGCAACAGTACAAGAAAGACCGTCTATGAGAGCTTACTCTGGTGCTTAACAGATTGTCCATTCGTGGTGTCATTGGTCTTGCTCGTTTAATTTGGCAAAATAAACATTTAAATGCGATATTATTTATTGATATGCTTAAGTTTAGAACTCAGTACTCCTGACGAATCCCGTTTGTCACCATCTCGTTGTTTTGGTGTGCAATGTTTGAATATCAGTAGTGAAGGGCGCACTCTGGCGAGACAGACAGACATCTGCCCCCGCTAGAGAACCCACCTCCGAAACTAGGGAAGGGGTACGCGGGGTCACAGGGGAACGTCCGGTGGATGCGGGGAACGCGGGGTCGCAGGGGAACCGTCCGGTGGATGCGGGGAACGCGGGTTCGCAGGGGAACGTCCGGTGGATGCGGGGAACGAAGGGAACGTCTCGCGGATGATCTCGCGGTACCTCGGGGCTAAGGAAAAATAAATTAAAAAAAAACTTGTCTCGAGCGAGAATGGAACGCGTGATCTACGGCACGGTAACTGAGCGCGCTACCGAGCGATCCACGAAGGCTCGTTGCCTTCGGTATCTTGCTCGCTGTAGATCTTCCCGCAGTACGGTTCACTGTCTCGCTGTACCGACGAGGCGCGGGGCGTGCGGATGGTAAAGAAGGATTAATTTATTGGATACAGTTTTATAAACTCACCTGTACCACTTTGGAACTTTAAACGCCGCCCCACTTAATAACTACTGGGTTGCCCGGTGTCGGATCGCCCCAACTGTCTAGGTATGCCACACTGCACTCCAGGCACCTAGTGCAGCTCCTGAACCGGAGCAACTGTCCCGCACAAAAGACGCACAAATATATACGTACGTCGTCGGGGTGCACTAGGGCGCGAAAGTTTATAATTTTTCCGTAATGCAGTGACGCGTATATATATTCGAAAAAACAGGACCCCAAACCGCACGCAAAACGCCCTTCGGTGCTGACCAGGATCGCGGCCCCGCTTTGCTGCGCGCAGAGCAGCCTGGCGCGCTCCATACCAGGGCTCGTGAAGGACTGTCTTGTGAGAAAAAATACAGAAGTTCCATAGGACAAAAGCCTGAGCGACAACCATGCGATGATCGTCTACTCACGCAACGTGCTTCAGCGTTAAGATATTTTATTTTGAATTTTGATATTTCATATAATTCGTCATAAATTCAAATACTAATAATAATAATAATAATAATAATAATACGATATTCATCCATGTGAATCTGTGTGTCCCAGAAGCGGCTTTGCTAATCTACTGTTCACCCTTTAGTATAATTAATTATTTGTTTATTCATATAATAAGA
>JABFQD010004216.1:0-12086 GCA_022817045.1 Psix sp. ZL-2020 | reverse complement strand
TATAGATATTTGATATATATATATATATTTTATAAAATTGATGTTTCCAAACCGAGGTGTTTAATTCATAACTATAATATAAATAAATACAATACAATACAAATTACTTGCGGTTATTATCATTTTTTATCCATATTAAATCTGCATTTGGTAAGGAGTAACTAGGACGAGATTTTGTAACCTTTGTTGCTGAGACGTAACAATTGTATGACCAATTTTGTAATTACTTTTAAAAAAATATAGGCAAAGGTTCAATATTTGATCTTAAATTTAAGGATATAAAACTACGTTTAAAATAATGAAATATGTTTTTTTTAAACATTTCGAAAATTAAATTCAATTGTTATTCAATTATTGTAAAACAACGTTAACAATTTTAAAATTGGAGCAAATATAAATATAAAAATACTTTAAAAGGTGGTATAATTTATATGTTTTAATATGACTGGCACAGCTTTTAATTAAAATATAACAACAGTTTATAACTAACATACCTTATCTTCGTGCTTTGCATTGTAATGCGAATTGGACAACTTTTTAAAACCATTTTTTCTTTGTTTTAAGGTTTCTTTATCAAATTACTTCAGATTGCGCCGATTATTTAGCTAATAAGCTATTTTAACGACTAATGCTAAAATAATTTATATTTTCTTCTACTCAGCAAGGAGGGGTTCCTGGTTAATCAAAATCTTTTTTTTTACGTTATGGTCTAGGTGTAGAAGGCTACTCTATTTCAAGTGCCTTCGCTACTTAACATTTCATCCACGATATCGTTCGGAGAAAAATCACTAATATTTTCAGCCAGAACAGCCTTTTTGAAGTGCCATCTCGCACATTCGAAGAAAGTGTGTTCTGCATCGTCATTAATATCAAGGTAAAACATACAATTTGAGTTGTTTATTTCCCTATTTTATACAAGTAGGCACGGTAGTAGACATAAACACTCAAAAACTGTGTCATATAGAAATCGACTTCACCATGAGCTCTTGAAGTCCAAAGTTTGACTTTGCGAATAAGTCTCGCAGTCTATTTTCCTCGGTGTTCAGATTCTCAGGAGTACTGCCATAGTTGGTAAGTATGGTTACGTTTTACTTCGTAGATGTTGTTCCCGTTGACAGGCTCTTCGCGTATCTGCAAGAGAATTGCTAAACGCTCTCTGGCGAGGAGTTTTATGGGTATCACGCCAGAGATTATCAATATGGCCGGTTCAGAGACCGTACGGTATGACGAGGCTCTACGTAACGCCGCCATGCGTTGTACTTGAGAGAGGAGCTTGTGACTACTCTTGCTAGTACGGGGGCCAAACCTCAGCTTCATACATTAAAATCGATTAAGGTATACTCATAATCAAGCGACGTTTACTCAACAAAGGATCAGAAGTATTCGCTATCAACTTACCTAGAGCAGCTACTCTATGTGCGGCTTTATCGGGAGCAAGACCAATATGTTCTCCAAAGTTGAGCTTGGTGTCAATGGTCACATCAAGGTATTTGACAGAACGTTTCGACGTGATCATTTGATCTACTCCAAACTCAATCAGAGTTTCGATTTTCTTCTTTGACAATACTACAATTTCGGTTTTGTGGAGGGCCAGAGACAAACCGTGGTTTGTGAACCAGCGAAAAATAGAAGTCATATAACTATTCAGTTTTGTCTGGGCCTGATCCGCAGTGTGTGCTGCAATTAAAACAGCCACGTCATCGGCGTATCCTACTAAACTCTTTTCGTAAGGAGTTTGGATTCTCAGCAGTCCATCATACATGATGTTCCACAGATCAGGTCCTAGTACAGAGCCCTGAGCTGTACCTGAGATGATTTCTGTCAAACGGCGACCTTCCATCATGTAGTAAAACAAACATCTATTTCTGAGGTAGTCATAAATCATCCTCATGAGATACGTTGGTACATGGAAGTGTTCGAGCGCATCAAGTATGCATTTCCATTCTGCTGTATTGAACGCATTTCTCACGTCTAATCTCGCAAGAAGATTATCTTTGAGCAATTACGCTAAAAAATATTCTCGATTTCAGCAGCTTTTGGAGTATCTTGCCAGTGGTGTCCAAGAAATATAATAGCTTATAAAACAACGATGTGCGGGGCCACCTTTGCCTTTATCAAGTAAGACTAGCCGTAATGTTCGCCAGTGTACGTAGGAGACGCCAGCCAGACGACACTTATTGTATATGTCGAATAATACAGAAGGTTCAGATTCAATGATGAGCTTATAGATCTCGTTTGAAATCCCATCAGTACGTGGTGTTTTCCTGGTTTTAAGTGTCTTCACAGCCTTTTGAAGTTCTTTTAAGGTGAACAGTGGAGGCATGCTGTAACTGGGTATTGTCGATCAGATCTCGTAGGATGCTTGGGAAAGAGTGCAATGACAATGGCCTCCATATTGTCAGGATCTAATGCACCGATTGGTGCCGTGTTATTAAGACGTTTGGAGACAATTAGATAGCCCAAACCCCATGGGTCTTTATGAACGTCCAAACAAACTTCGTGCCATTTACTTCTCTTAGTCCGGTTTATCGCTAGCCTGAGTGTTTTTCTCGCGAGCTTGTACTCCTGAGATTTCTGTACTAGAGCTTAGATACCCGAGATTAGATGTACTATCTTATTTCAGCATCCGCTCGATTTCTGGCTTGTTGTGTTGCATGTCTTAACTTGAAACTGTCATTTTTCGCTAACATGTGTCAAAAGAAAGGCGAGTAAGTACACAGTTTGGAATGCCATAAATTATTTTATATCTAAAGTGGGTGAAATATGTTCGTTACATCAAAATATTATACATAAATAGGTATAATATTTTATAACATTTTAATTTTTGTCGAATTTTTCGTAGAAAAATTTGGCTTTGAAAGAGCGTATACGTAAATTTTAACGACCAAAGATATCATGAAAATAAAATGTGCATAACTATCATTCAAAGATTAAAAAAATGTAATGGAAACTCCAATGAATACCGGGAGGTTTAGATAAATTATCTCAACATTTTTCGAATGATCACCGTTTGAAATTAACACAAGGTGTCAGAGCTGGTTTTGTTTGCGCATAAAATGGATGTCTACGAAGTTTCAAATAGTTTTACAATTTACAGAGACGCATTAGAACTTTTCATTTACATAGAGAAGGACATTCTCTGAAAAAAAAAAAAGAAATGGCACATTCTCCAAGAAATGAATTTAACAATGAAATGGAAATAGAACATAACGAAATACAAGTTAATGATGATCCGATAGACGTAAGCAATTTTAAAGTTAAAGAGGATCAAGAAGAGATTGAACAAGAAAACCAAGATGAAGAATTTGGTTTACGAATTCTTATAGCTATAATGATCGGTTGCCTTCAATGTCACAGTTCCATGATCGGCGCTATATTTCAGTCAATTATGGAAAAAAATGAAGGAATTCTTTCAATACAACAAAACCATCTAGAACAGAAAATGGTGAATCAACTGGAATTAGAATAAACAGTCGATGAAAACCTTCTAAATGACATTTCTAATATAGCTAGGTTGGAGAAGCCCATTTGAAAGACTAAAGACGCGTAAACAACGAATCAACGTGTTAATAAAATATTTTTGATATATAGAACCTATTCCAAAACCTTTAGGACTATGCACAGATATGAGATTCGACGATGCAAGCTGTACTTACATCCCTGAACAAAGTATGGAATCATTCCACTACGTTCTAGTTATAGAAGTTGCAACTACGTTTTTGTTGGATCCAGATGAAAAACAAGCAATTATATATGACCTTCGGCTGATGGAATTTTAAAATCTTTCATTGATGGAAATTGTTACATATTGTATTCTTTTTTCAGAGACTCAAACAAGTGATCAGAATTAAACTTTATTATGATGAGCTTGAAATTGTTAACTTGCTTGGTTCGAAGACAGGCATTCATAAACTAGGAGTGTTTTATTATCAAATCTTAAATTTTCCGAGACATAATCTACCAGTTCAACAGCATAAATATTCTTCTTTTGTTATTTGATTCTATGAAACATTTTTTTCAATAATTATTGCAAACATTCGTGGATGATTCAGTTAAACTAGAGAGTAAAGAAGGAATATTGATGGATTATAAAACTGAAAACTACTTTTTGTGTGGAACACTCAAGGTTTTTGTGGAGATGGATACACAGTCCGAAAGGTCTTCAACCGGTTACTATCAGCAAAATATTTTTGTAGTCTATGTTTATATAATCGAGCAGATGTACATTAAAGTTCATTTAATAAAAGCTTATTAGATATTTTCATTCGTTCCAACTCTGGGTCAAATGTAACATCATAACATTTTTGTTGTGCAATACTTTTCATGAAAAGGATAATGTAAAGCCCGCAATTCCAACTATCAGTCTGAAAAGGACAAGGTTCGCTGTATTTCTTAATCATCCATTTTACATTTTTCAACTTTCCAAACAATGAATTATCTTTACTGTTACGTATTAATCTATGTACACGTTCTAAGTTTCTATCAACATCTGTTGCGTTTTTTCTTGGATCAATGTGCATCAGCTGCTTGTTGTTTACATCAAGCACAATTAACCTATAATGATGCATAAATAAGTACGACATGAGTATTATGTTTCTTTCATATATGTCAAAAATCAGTTTATCTGCCAATGTCAGATCATCAGCTCTCTAGTATTTTTAAGCAAATAATGGCATAGATAAGATTACAGGAATATACAGAATATTTTGTTTCCAATCTTCCATACTTCTTACGTTATAAGCATCAATTATCATTGCATATATCCATTCTAGTGTTTTATAAATGGGCTTGCAATACGATGATTTCGTCATTCCCCACAATTGGAATTTCAGAATTTTTTGTTTTAAATTTACAAACTGGTGTGGTCTCGTTTGGTGCTCGAATATAATAAATCATGCAGAGAAAAAGACCTTTAGATAAAGCTTTATCGTGCTTTGATTTTTCACTTTGTGCAATAGTAATGTCTGAAATAGATTTCACAGTCCGAAATTCAAGTAATTTCACTTCATTATCTTTTATGTTATTCAATGTTTCTTTTCCTGTCATCACGTCACCTAAGGATTCTTCTCTATCTTAGACCTCAAGAAATTTCCTTTCCCTTAGTATAAAATCAGCCAGACAATTGGTTTCAGAACTTGTGTTGTCTTTACTAATATCACTTGCAATTCGTCTGCATTTTGAAATTCTCGTCAGAGTCAGAGCATAATGCGTTCGTCTTTGCGGAGTTTTTTTTACACCATTGCTTAATCATTTGCGAATCATTGGAAATCATGGATCATTGACATCGCCTGAATTTCATTTCTCACGAACCGTTCTTGATATTTTCCCTGATATATTTTTCGTCACAATTTTTTTTGGAAGTATTAATTTTGGTCGCTCTGTTTTGTCTCTGCAATTTTCTTCTCATTTTACACGTTAGGTCAATATCTTTTTCGAGGAGAGCAATTGTGTCGGAGATTTCTAATCTCATGCGTTCTATGAAGCGACCAATTGGCCAATTTTTAACGTTTTAAAGAGTATACGTTTTGACGACATAAAAGAAGCTTTTGAAGTACGCATTACGTTGTCTTTCAAAATATGAAATAATTGTACTAACAGCAATGCCTGACCAAAAAGGCAAATATGGCATATAAAATTTCATAACATGGTCTGCTATTTCTTGACTATATAAACCATTTTCTGCGATACTGTCATTGTAATAAATGTTCAGCTGTACTTTCAGTTTCGAAAACAATGAATTAAAATGTTTATAAGACCGAAATTGACGATAGTTCGAATTCGAAACAGTAATATCAGATTCATCATGTATATCTATACCATGTAAATCTGACTTTACGAAATTTATTCCTTTAAGGTTTAAATTTTGATATATATATTCGGAACACGCGTTTCCTATTTCAGCGTTGCGTGTTAACAATCCCATCATTAGATTATCAAACACCACTTCGACTTCTGATATTTTCGAGCACATCATTACTTTTATGCTGGTCATGACAAAATTCAATGTATCTTTATTCATTGTTAATGATTCCACATTTTTTTGTAGTCGTTTGACAAAATGAGCACAACAAGTGTAAATTAACATACAATTACGTGGTTTGCTTAACCTGTTTTGCGTTAGTTCTCAAGTGAAATCAAGGTATTCAAGGAGTTTCATATTAATAAACTCTCTCGTATTATTGCATTGATCGAAGCCTAAATCCAATTTGATCTTACTCAGAAATTTTTATATATTTCGACTCGTATGATCAGCAGTTATCATTTCTGCAATTGGTATTGTTTTTCCCTGCTTTGATATTACAATTACGTAATATAATATTTTGTTACTTATCATGTCTTTAATTTTTCTTATGACACTCCCTATTGCATCCACATAGAGAAAATCAGTTTCATCTTACAGATCTAATTGTTTCTTAGAGAACATGATAACTTTCAGAAGTTCCGTTTGAATACATCTGATATAACGATCGAATTTGTTTTTTTTTTTTTCTTGAGGAAAGGACCAGTAGTCCTTTCCTCAAGAGATCATTTAAATCTCGGCTTTTAATTGTTTCATTAAAATTGTAATACTCGGATCTCGCTTTTTTAAAGAACACTTAAGATATGTAAATTGGTCATATTACCATCAAACATGACATCGTCTTTTACAGAATGGCAAAGATTTGATAAATATTTCTTTGGAGCTATTCATTTCATAGTTTTTTTCGCAATTTCTTGATCTTTTCCTCTTAAGAGGAAAAATGTTTTACTTCCTTTATGAACGTATTCTCGTAATTTTTCTTTACCAAAAACAAACATATGTGCTTTTTGCGTAGATAAGTTTATAATTTTAAACTTGAAAGATACGTCATGCTCTGGGTACATACAATAACCGTATGTGACTATAAACCTGTCGTAGGAATTCTTTCTTGGAGCTTTAATATACATCAGACACTTAATATCTATCTCCTCTTCGAGAAATTTTCTTAAAGCTTCAATAACTAATGTGCCATCTAATACTCCATCTACAGTTTTCATATTTTTTGATGAAAACGTTATTTTGTATAATGTTGCACCAAATCGCTGGTTACTTTTTGCAGCAAGAGATTTTGTATTATGTTGCTTCAGATTCTTATCATGATTGGTTTCTACAAAGCTACTATCAGAAGCAGTATCATTCCCTGTTTCATCTGAAACGGAAAATTTATTAGATATTTTCGTTATTGATGAATTAGACATAGATGAGATGCATTTCCTCCAGTACTACTGGAGGCTGCTGTCAAATGTAGTCATCATTGTTAATTATCAAAATCTAGGTGTGCAACACAAATGTATTAAGTAATATTATTAAAAAATCTGCATAAATTATGTCTGTTTCATTTATTCAATATTTATAATATAACCATTTATACTTACGTGATACTTAATGTTGTACGTTCGCAATGATGCTTGTAGACTACTCATAACAACTTATAATGAACATACATGAAAATGGAAAATTTGTGTGTAACAGTGAAACCGCTGTAACGCTTCATTCTTAAAACCCTTTTGTTAACAATATTATCTTCTATGTTCACAAGAGGAGCTATGATAATTATATATGAATTTATGTGAAACCATTGCAGCTTGGACATGCGTAATATTTTTGTAGACAACGATATTAAGCTCTGAAGACGTTTTATTTATTTATTAGAAACTAGACATTATACACATACAGACTGGGATATAATCTTCAGATCAAGTTGTACCATGGTTTTATCGGAAATTAATATCATATATGAATATTATACGTTAGTCCGACTTCTTCCCTACTATTTCTACATTACATTGTTCCGAATGACAGTGTCATTCACCCCTGTCTTCGGTTGTGATTATTCGGAAAACTGTATTTGAATCACTCTTTTCCCACTTTTTTTAAATTATTATTACACAACATTATTAATTCAATCTAAGATAAAGGACATTCTTTGTCAAAACGATGAAAAAAACTCGAAAGTTCAAAAATCGTGAAAATTATTGCATTTCCGAAATCAGCATGCAAAATATTGAGAACATTTTTTTTGGAGGATTTTTTTCGATGATTGTTTTATAAGTATAATAGAATTTCTAAATTCGTAATTTTACATCAATATTCCGGCACCGTTGCGCATGACTGCTTAGAACTCGAACTGTTTACATCGATTTTCAACTTATATTTTGGGAAAATGTTCCACTAAGACGAATTTACGAAAATTTGCATGATGAAAAATTGTTAAGGTCACTGCATGGTCAAAACAAGAAAAAGTGTGTAAAAAACTTCAAAATTGATTTTTGAAGAAACACCATCTTCGATTTTCGATTTTTTGGTGTTAACATTTTTCTGAACACTTATATTTTATGCGTACAAAATTTCAGCCTTGGTGATACAGAAGATTTAGAATTTCGAGTATTTTTATAGCAAAACTTTTTATAGAACGTCGTTTTCATTGGTTTTGAAAATGAAAATGTAAATAATGTCAACTTAATACGACTTTTTAGTGTTTTTTTTTCTAATTCAGCTTTTTCGAAGAGCTTATCACTCTCTTATTACTCTTATCACTCGACGTTTTAGACCTGTAAAAAAGTAAAATTTTAAGTTTTACATGTTTAAAATTAAAAAAAATATTGTTACTACACAAATCTTAGTACATACCTTGTTGCTGGTCGTTTGGTTAGAGTATCTTTGAAGTTGAAATTTTTTATGAATTCGGCAAGAATTGGAACACAGACACCATTTCCTTGCTCGGAAATTGTTTCAATCAACAGATCGTTTCCATTTTGAGGAATGCAAGCACAGCAGGATCTGATTCCCTTGATTGCGAGAGCGAATAAAAATCTCTTGTCTAACATTTTCGTGTTTGCTTGTATTTCTTCTTTCGCTGCAAAAGAAAATGTAATTCCACTGATGTTGTCTTTTGCCCAAGTGTAGAGCTGCAGAGGTGTCTGAATTTGACGATCAATCGGAAGTTGGAGGCTGGCTCTAGCTGCTAGTCGTTTGACAATTCCGCTCAAGCTGTCGCTAGTACATTTTCCGTGAGCAGTTTCGAAAAAATGCAACTCAGCTGAAATCTGGAAATCATCTTTATGCAATTCTAGATTCATCATCTTGTACCGATTCTTGTATTGTGCAGCGGATCCATTAGACATGTAAATGATTTTTTCGACAGATTTTAATTTCTGTTTTAGCGTATCAGTTAATAACTTCTGGAAATAATGAACAACCGCTGTGTTGTGATTCAAGTCATTTGATATAACAACAACGCTCAGAGGGCGCACATTGTTGTCCATGTCGTCCCGATAGTAACATGCAAAAGGATGCACAGTAGCCTGAGAATTATTCCAATGAAAACCTTGGACACTATCCTGCAAGACGAACGCATTATTTTCCGCAAAATCTGCGACAGCAAGCACTTTTCCAGGCTGCAAATTCTGTTTGGTCGACTTGTAGAATTCCGATTGCTTTTGGGCAAGATAGTCATGACTTGATAGTTTCGTCAAAGCATTCACAAATTCTTCTACAAATTCTTCTACTGGCTTTGTAATGGTTTCCAGTGAACAGCAATCAACTGTGAAGCCACTGGTTGATTTCAATGCTGCTTTCACTGAAAAAATTTTCTAGAGAATTTTTCAGTTTTCCAGTATCAGCGCAATCCTCGCAGGTACGAAGATGACATTCTTCTTCAGCTGGTTCGCAGTGGATCTCAGTTAAGAAGTCTTTGTAGTTTTGAAGCGTCTTGTTTTCGAATTGGAATGATGATAAATTGGCTCCAAGCAGCAACAATTTAAAATTTTGGTGAGTTGTGCAAACGCAAACAGAATGCGTGTCTGCTGAACCTGCCAATACGCATTCTTTTGGTCTCAGGAGCGCAAATTTCGAAAACGATATTTTTACCATGGGGTTCTTTTCTTCGAAGTCTCGGAAAATTTCCTTCAAGTTTCCCAACACCAAATGTTTTTGTTTGTGCACACGTTCGCCGTTTTCAATGATGCTTACGAAGTCCTTTTTGCCTGAAATTTTTCATATTTTAAGATGATTTTATAATTCAAGTTGCCATCATTAAAAATATTTCAAAAATTACCTGGCATTTATCTGCTGATTTCAGGATCGTAGTAGTGAGCTTTAATCAGGTTTGCTGTTTCTTCCGGTAAAATTTTCCCTTTTTTTTCTCGCGAGAAAACAAGATTCCATTTTCAGCAACCAATTTCTTTGTTTGAGTCACTAAGTATGTAGAGACGCCGAATTCTGTTTGTATTTTTGCCGTGCTCCAACTGCCGGGAAGAACAGACAACGCCATAATTTTTTCGTCAATAGATTCTGACATTCTCACTTTTTCTTTCAGTTGGTTGATCATTTCTCGACCCGCAGAAGCATATGTCATCGTATCTAAAAATTTTAAGTCTTGAAGGTTTTTAAGTCTTGATAATAAATTAATGTTGAATGACTGATTCAAGTTATATTTTTAAATACCGTAATTATCAGGATCACGTTTGACAATTTCGGCAGAGCCGTTCAAAACTGAACTGAAAAAATTTTCAAAGGTGCCAAGGATGTTGTTGATAATCTCTTCACGGCATGGCTGATTTCGTAGAATACTCAAATTTAGAGACTCTAAATGCAACGCTACAAGGCAGTCATCAATTTTTTTCTCTGGCATAATTGAATGGTGTACCAAACGAACTGCCACTGTCAACAGACAAACTAGCTTCAGAAAGTTGGCTGGATAAGCTGTTGATTGCATCTTCTCTGATCGATGCTACTTCAGTATCCTTAAAAATTTTACAAGCTTTGAAGTAGCTCAAAAAAGGAGTAACGGAACGTTGTTGCTCTTGGAACAGTTAAATTATTCTTACTGCAACGTTGGGAAAGTACAAACGAGTTAACAATAATTGCAAATTTTAAACTTTACTTACATTCGAGTCGCTGGTTTTTTGCGACTTTGGTTGTCTCGAAGAGGAAACATTTTCGACAGGAAGTTCAAAGTCACTGATGTAATTTCGGCATTGTCGGCAGAGTTTATTTCCTTTTAATATTTTGCTTTGCAGTTCTGGATACTTCGTTTCATATTCATAGTCTATCGTCCAAAACGCAGAAGGGATTTTCGTTGCATGTCGATTGAATGGGTCGCAGCAGCTGAGTTGTTTATGGGAATAAAAAGTGAGATAAATTTTGTTATGGTTAGAGCAAACTGTGTCGATAATATCAATTTTTGATCTTCTTTGCAGTAAGAATAAGTGCCTCGACGAAAACTCATTTTTTGTCATAAATTCGTCATTAGTTGAGCACTGACTGTTCACTTTAAATAACGAACACATTTTTCTCGAACTTGATTCTCTCAAAGTAAACACAACACTAAAAATGTGTTCTTTTTCAATCGAGCGCCGTATGCAAACAAAGTCCCAATTTTGTTGAAATAACAAAAAAAACGAATTTTGCAATAAAAATACTCGCAATTCTAAATCTTCTGTATAATCAAAGCTGAAATTTTGTACGCATTAAATATAAGTATTCAAAAAAATTTTGACACCAAAAAATCGAAAATCCAAGATGATGTTTTTTCAAAAATCAATTTTGAAGTTTTTTACATACTTTCACTCGTTTTGACCTTGCAGTGACCTTGAAAATTTTTTATCATGCAAATTTTCGTGAATTCGTCTTGGTGGAACATTTTTCCAAAATATAAGTTGAAAATCGATGTAAACAGTTCGAGTTCTAAACAGTCATACGCAACGGTGCCGGAAAATCGACGTAAAATTACGAATTTAGAAATTCTATTATACTTATAAAACAGTCATTAAAAAAAGCCCCAAAAAAATTTTCTTAATATTTTTTTATGCTAATTTCGAAAATGCAATAATTTTCACAATTTTTTAACTTCCGAATTTTTTTTCATCGTTTTGACAAAGAATGTCCCCATATTTAAAATGAGCGCCCAGGTGAAAAAACGTTATTTTACGGGGCAATCATACGATAATTCGTCATGTCGTGTATTTAATTTTATAAAGATCTTGTACGTAAAAAAGTTAAGAAAAAAAAAGTTCGAATTTATATACAAGTTCGCGAGTGCAGAATAAAGAAATTAATAAAAATG
>JABFQD010004215.1:0-12087 GCA_022817045.1 Psix sp. ZL-2020 | reverse complement strand
ATTTCTTGTTGTTATATCTTATACAAACCAAATAAAAGTTTTAATCAGTGTTTTAAAATATTTAAATATTTTTTTAGAAAGAAGCTAATCTAACTAATTTTCTATTATTGAATATATTGAATATTAAATGAATTAAAAAATTGAGTTAGATTAATTTAAGATGCTATAAATATAACAAGAGAAAAAATATATATAATTCTGGTTATATATAAACCAGAACAGTATATATTCAAGATTTCATACAAGATTGTTACAATTTGAATCTCAGAAGTCAGATTTCAATGTTCATTTGTTGACGTTATATATGCGAATAATTTAGCATACTAAATTTTTCCAATTTGTAAATGACAGCGGATCTGAACCATTAATTACTCTACATTTGCTATTGTGATCCAGTATGATTATTAATATGCGTTGTTAATTCGTAGTAATTCATTTTTAAATTTGTTTCTCTAAGAGATTAATTATTGCTGATTGCGCGCACACCTGATGTATATAACATTCATTTTCATAACACGCATCCCACTACATATTTTGTTGCGTCTTAGAACATTTTCCAGATCAACTTAAGTTGAAATTTTCCTTCTACCAATAAAAAAGACACAAAGGTCTGTTTTAAAAACTTGTTTATATGACAATGTTCATTTTTTTAAGATTTAAATTATCATTTGGTCTGATACGCTTAAAAGGATTAGTCTTTAATTCATATAGTAAAAAACATTAAAATAACAAAATATAGATAACTTTAAAGTTAAATAATGTTCCATGACATAATGTTTTTTGTATTTGTTTCTTTCAATTACAAAACTTCGTAAACACCGAAATTTTATTGTCATTTTCATAAAGTTTATTTACTTTTGTCAGCATCATTCGTGAAAAGATAATTGTACTAAAAATGTAACATATATTGTCCATTTATAAATTTTCATGTTTACATTTCTTTTAATATTGTTTATACTGCGTAAATTTAACATAAAAATACATGTTAATGAATTCAAAAATAAACAAGAGACGGCGCATATATCATTTATAAAATCATATATAATTATGTATTATTAATAAAATAATGATTCGAAATGAGTTAATAGAAATAATGTTTTTAATTATATATAGGTGACGAGTGTGGGACCAGCGCCATCTTTTACAATAGTTTACGGGGATTTCCTGGAGGCGACTGGTCAGGCTGGAACTGTCATAACAATTCTGAACTCCGTTTTTAATATAAGTTTCTCTTGCGCAGGTAAAACAAAATGCAACGTCAGAAAGCCAAAAGTAATATCGTCAGTGTTGAACAATCAGAGAACACGTTTTTGAAATGTACTTATTAAGAAAAATACGCCACAATTCAGAGAAAAAAAAGCTTGTTTAACGAAGTATTAGGTGGGTTTGTTTGAATACCAGCGCGGTAATAAGTCAACTGTCGCGGTATAAGCGCCTAATTTATGGCAAATAAATTATCTCCTTTTAATTAGATATACGATGAAACGCGTAGGTATAATTAGAATCAACATTTTTGTACGCATCGCAATTGCACTGAGAGTTTTTCTTTTTTCAGGACTGATGACAAATGCTTTAATTAAAAGATATTCAATAAGGTCAGTTGGAGTAATTGGAGCTATCTTATACTCGGTTCCAAACTGTTTGGCGGCATTAGTTAGGTACTGTTACGAATTGGCTATATCTTTTTTCATCCAAGGAATAGGACTAGGCTTAATGTTTACGATATGTAACACAAACTTCAATGCATTCTTCGTAAAAAAACGGTCTAAGGTTTGTTAAAAAGATAAAAAAAAAAAAATTAACCCGCCGGATTTCTGTTACTTTGTTCCCTGCTACAAAATTAACTCAATCTCGGCGACTTAATCGTCCATTGGCGTAAAAATCATTCCTTCACCCCTGATATACGCTTAATTTCATATCATTATCCCTAATGATTTTAATTGAATGAGCGACCTTAACCGTGCTGATAGGGGCCAATTATTTCGTAATCTTCAGCGAGTCGAAAAAGCGACCGCAAAATGTTAATCGCGAACAGCGTTTCAAACAGCTTCAAATTAACGAATTGATGTTATTTGTAGGTGATGGGAGTCTCTCAAGCCATTATAGGCGTAGGATGGATCGTCTATCCAATGTTTATTGAGCACATGATGAAGATTTATGGATTCCGAGGTACCTATACGTGATTTGACAAATTGTATTTGCGGGGTGTACTAGAACAAAACAGGGTTATCATTTTTTTCAGCGCGTTGGGATTAAATGATTACATGATCATCTATAATTGTGAGATGTTGCACATTTCAGGTACAGCTGCGATAAATGGCGCACTTAGCTTAAATTGTATAGTTGGGATGACGATGATGCATCCCGTCAAGTGGTACTTGAAGACGCCAAAAAAACATCCTCAACTCGATGATGAAAAGGAGATCAAACTTGCAGAGTTGCAAGATCTTATACCTAGATCAAAGCGACGATCCACCATAGATTACATTTACCCGTCTAAAAGTTCCAGCAGATGGAATAGTCTTAGAAGTCTTAAAGAATGTAGTGATAAAGATGTGCAGAATGGGTTTGATGTTCCTAAAGTAATTCATCATTTATTATTAAAATATGAATTTTTGTAAACTATACCTATCAAAATTTTTTTTTCGTAATATGCTTCATGTAGAAGTACAAGCATGTAATTAAACGTCAAAAAATAAACAATTTCAAGGTCCGAGTTTCATCAACTTCTGATGTGGAAAAAGCAGTAACTAATAGGAAGAAAAAGTGGGAGCATGCTGGCCACGAGTCGCCAGCGAAAGTGATGGCTCTGGCACTTTCTTCGTCGAGTATGGCCAATTTGCGGATGGCTGTCGGCATCGATTCGCTGAGCAATGGCTCGTTGTCAAGGGAAATGGAGAGAAGAAAAAGTGATGCGATGAAAAAAAATGATCCGGCGTCAGACAAGATGAGGTCAGATTGTTAATTAGATTTTTTTTGTTGTGCATTCGATCAGTCGTTCCCAACTTTGGTGACAAAAAGCGCGTTATCGAGTTGAAATACAAAAAATTAATAGTTTGCGAAGCACTACATGAAGTACGACAGATGTGCCCAAGTGGGGCGTTTTTTGACTGATTAATTACAATTTTGAAATTATCCTGTAGGTGCGCTTGTTGTCAACTTATGGCCTTTTTTTTGCAGTGAAGGTGTCCTGGCGAGGATAATCGACACGTCGCTGCTGAAGAAGAAAGGTTTTTTGAACGTCTGTATGGGAATCAGCTTCGTCTTTGTGAGTGATTTCACGTTTGCGTCGTTATTGCCGTTGATGATGGCTAAGCAGGGGTACAGCCAAAGTGACGCGGCGTATGCAATAACCGTAGGCGCTGTAACTGAACTTGTGTCTCGCATTCTTTTAGCGGTTTTCATGGCTTTTGTTGAAGTTCGGCCTAAGAAAATTTTCTTTACCGCTATGATTTGTTTAAGCTTGGTTAAATTTGGTAATATGAACTATTTTAGTACATTGTTAAAACTGTCTATCATATCATAAAGTAACTTTTATAAATTTGTCTTTAGGTTACTTATATTTCGAAGATACATTGACTGGAGCTTTATTAATGGTCGGAGCAATTGGTGTGGTCCGATCTTGGATGTGTATACAACCACTGGTAGTAGTTGAAGGTATAGAAAAAGTTGACCAGTACGCATCTGCGCATGGTCTTTTTGCGATAATCAGTGGCATTATTTCGATTTTATTTGGACCTATAGTTGGTAAGAATTAAATACCGTTTAATATGATGTTTTTTAATAATTATCCAACAACAAAATTTATATGAATACTTATGATCACGTTTCAGTAACTTTGTAAAATGTTACATTGTAGACATATACATGTAAACCGATATTAAAGTTGTAAATTTACTTCAAGTTATCCAATTGGTGATTTTAGTTATTTTAAAATTACAGTCGTAGTGTTACATTACTACAATGATGTGCTCAAATAATAATAGTAGTGGCACTCAGGTAACATTAAAGTAATTTTATAGTTATATGTATTCAGTTTTAATTTAAATTTTGGAATAAAATTTTTTTTTTGTAATAGTTTTTTTACATTGTGCTGAGTTTTGTAGACTTTACTGTTGAAATTTACTGATGCAATATCTGAATCATTTTACATATGGTAATATTATAATAAAGTTGGCATACAATTATTTTAAAAAGATATTAATTTTATGTTAATATATACTTAAAGTTACTTTCATACGATTTTGAATGTTTTTCCATAGTTTACAATACAAAGTTACTGGAATGGATCGTGCTAGACTGTTGTATACGTCACTGTTATATACGTATTGTTGAGTTCTGTTGGGGCAGTGTGGTTTATTATGCAAATGAAAAAACTGGATTAGTTCTTCAAGACACTTTTTTCAGGATTCATTCGAGACTGGACTGACAGTTACACGTTGTGTCAGTATGTCCTCATAGCCTTAAATTCTCTTTTCGTCATACCTTGGACGATCGATTTTATATCTGAGCGCATCGCAAAGAAGACTTGATAACCAAAGTTAAGGAATTATTTATTCATGTGTAGATGTAACGTAGGTTTATAGTTTAGGTTAAGTTAACCTTAAAAAAATAATGACGGAACGATAAAATAAGTATCACTTTGTAAGTAAAAGCCATTTTATTTTGTAAAAGAACAATAAATTTTTTAATAAAACTTGCGTTCTTTTATTATTGCGGTTGAAAGTTCAAAAGCGTTTCGAAGTTACATATACTTTTGCGAATAAAACAATCATATAAATATCTCATTCGTACAACATAGTTCAGTTCACGCGGTCATTGGGGTCTTGTTTCGGGGTTCGAGCTTTATTCTGAAACCGTCAGCTCGCTTCAGGATAATATCCACTTGCAGTTTGAAATCCTTCTCTGTCAGGTTCGAAAGAATTCTGTAGTTCCTTAAGATCGTTGATATCAGCACCTTTAGCTTGAGCATCGCGTATTTCCTTCCGACGCAGGATCTGCGAACAATCATAATTAAAAGAATGTGCATTTTTGAATTTGAATTCGACCTAACAATAGATTTCGATATAAATTTTCGCACAATGCAAAAGTTAATCCTTTATTCGGTCGAGCTCTAAGTGAACTGGTTTCGGACCATTGTCGTCGCGAAAATGAATAAATCGTGGACCGATTTTTTGTTCATATTTTTCGACCAGTTTATTCGAATACAATTCCGTATTTCAATGAATTTTACTTACCGAGGACCCGCGCTGAATGGGATGAATGCATAATAGTGCCTGTTTGCCATTTTTTCTGGCAAGAAGTTGTCCGGGTCGAAGACATCAGGGTTTGGATAGAGATCGGGTTCTCTATGGACCTTGTACGGCGGGATTATTACCGTCGTGCCATAAGGCAGCACATAATCGCCGGACGCTACGTCAAATATTTAAAAGGACTTTAGCAAGAGTTCATTGGCAAATTTAGAATAGCACTATCAAATCAATTCATTTTTACGTGGCTGTAGTTTAACCTTTATCTTGGCATGGAATTAGGATTACAGAGGACATCAAATATATTTTGTAAAATTTTTTCTTTCAAAAAGAAGATTAATTTTAATTTTATTATATTCAGTTTTATTTATATCAATAATATTAGGAAACAACATTTAAATTGTCTGAAAATTACAAATTTTGTTGGTAGTTTATTAATTTTTCGTGATTAAAGGAAATTTTGTAATCATGAAAAAGCATATTGGGAAAATATTTTTTCTAACGGATATGTAAAAAATATGAGAATTTTTTTCCAACACAAAAAATAAAACGTAAAAAATCTACTCAATTAAACGTCAGACAAATACTTGATATTTTTAGAAGTGTGCAAAAAAATGCGAGATAATCTCACTTTGTTCATTAAATAAATATCTTTATCATTATTTTGATTTAATCTGAAAACATCTAAATCCTTAGATTTGATTTAGTTTGAATTTTAAATCGCCTTATCTTTTGTTTTCTTTATTAATTACATTCATTAACATTTGCGATAAAAACCATGATAATTTCTAAAAAATATATTACAATACTAGAATTTTACATATATCTACAAATTATTTTATAATACATAATTTGCAAATAAATAATATAGAAAAATGTGTTAAATGAAAAATTTTTGGTGAATAAATTTTATTGTTAAAAGATATTTATAAAAATGCTTACCTAATTTAACATCTTGATTTAGTTGTCTAGCAATAGCAGGAACTGGAGGAAACATTCTGAGTGTTTCTAAAATTACTCTTTCAAGATATTTCATTTCCAAGGTATCTTGGAAAGTGCAAGGCCGATCACTGTTTCCAAAAATTTCCGTCAATTCTTCGTAAACGCGACTCTGAAAATCGTTCAAAAATTAATTAAAGCAAATCAATATTTTATTATGAAAAGTATAGTTTTTAGAATAAAGCTTTTATAATATCACTAATTCAAACATTTTTTTAAAATGAGTTTTAATATTTGCGCTTTATTAAATTTCCATTTCCTTCAAAATTTAATTTAAATTTTAAAACAATTGAAGTTGCTATTAATTATTTTAGTTATGACGTGATATATCAAAATTTAACTATATTTTAACCTCAAAAACACTTAATGTTCCAAAAATAATATTAAAAGATCATGGGAGATCTGGAAAATGGAAAAAAAATATTCCAACGAATGTGCTCTCAATGTCATACTACTGAACAAAATGGAAAAAATAAAGTAGGCCCCAATTTATTCAATATCTTTGGTCAGACTTGTGGAAGTAGGTTGAAACAAATTTTTAGATTTTCTTTTTATTTATTATTATTATTATTTTTTTTTTTTTAAACAAACGCCCAAAAATCATGACTTTTTTTATTTCAGCTAAATCAGATTTTACCTATACTGACGGTATGAAATCAAAAAGTGTAAAATGGACTGATGATTCGCTAGATGAATATTTGAGATTACCAAAAAAATTTGTCCCTGGGACTAAAATGATTTTCGCAGGAATTAAAAAGGAAAACGAGCGCAAAGATGTTATTGCCTTCTTAAAGACATTAAAATAATATCAAACAGAAATGACTTCAAGATTCTAATTCAGTAACGTTGAATAATTTTGAGTGTTTACAGTGAGATAATAAGTTTAAATAAGCTAATAACATAATATTTCGTTGTGTAAATATTATATTGATCGTAGTAATTCAAAGAGTTTGTCAATATTGGAGAAGAGACTCACTTGGATGTCTTGATGGATACCCAAAATGCAGCAAACAAAGCTGGATCCAGCGGCTGTAGTATCGTGGCCCTCGAACATTATTGTGTCGACTTCTTCTTTGATTTCTTGATCAGTTAAATTAGCGCCGTTGCGGGAAAGTTCAAGCATCATGTCCAAAAATGCTAGACGTCTCTTTTCACCTATCAGATAAAATATTAATGTTAAAAATTGAAAAATAAAAATGCATTTGTAAATAATTGAAAAATGAAAGAAAATGACAAAGGAAGAAAAGAAAAAAATAAAAATTTTTCATATAATTAAAAATATCTAACCAACATCATTGTCCTCAAGTTCGTCTAAATCGTCCCGGACATAACGCAATTTGGTATAATTCGTGTTACTGATATCTTTTTCTTGTTCTTTTACACTGAATTCTCTTTCGCTAACAATCTGATCTCCTTTTTCTCTGTATTCCTGTTTCCTTTTTTTGATGACCTTAGATGTCAGTCCATGAATAACATCCAAAAGTTGCTGTTGTTCTTTGGCGTATTTTGTTAATCTGAACAGCGGGTCCAGTCTCAATAAAACGTTGTAAGTTCTTTGATGAATCAAGTTGCACATCCTAAGCAAAATAAGCCGTTGAGTTATCAATCAATTTTCATATTTGAATTCTGTTTTGCGTTCTATGGAAAAATCTCACCTCATCACAGCCATAGCATAATTGAATCCACTTTTGTCTTGTTTTTCTTTGCCTCTAAGACCCATCGCTGTTTCCAAAAGAATGTCTACGGTAGCAGCAGACAAGTAATCATGACAATCAAATTCTTTGCCGACTTCTTTGCGTAGCCTCTGAACAAGTTCGCAGCTGTTTTGGTAGAAAAGTGGTACGAAGGATTTCAAGATGTTCATGTGGAATGTAGGTGCAATGATTTTTCGATGACTTCTCCATTTTTCACCGGTACTGACAAGTAGTCCATCACCCAACCATGGTTTGAAAAATCTAGAGGTTTTGTTTAAATAAACATTGTAGGTAGTTGTATGAAATCATACTTCATATTAAATTTTCATATTAAATTTCACTGCTGCATTTTATTTCATATTTTACATTAATTATACATTTTTACTAATGATGAATGAGACAAATTAAAAAAAATAATAATTTTAGTTGATATTTGCTAATATTTTGTTAAAGAGTGTAATTCGAAAATATTACTTTCTTCAGAAGAAGTTTAATAATTTATAAGTATTAGTTGTTAAAATATTTTTTATGAAAAAATATAATTCTCAATTTTTTCAATATTACTATAGTGCATTTCTTTTGGATTATTGAAGAGAGTTAATTTATGATACTTTCTAAAATCTTTTAAAATATTCAAAAGAAGCATAAAAAATGAATTGAGTATATAATTTCTAATTAAAATGAAAAAATTAAAAGTATTTTATTGTTATTAGATATAAAAATTTGAGTTTAAGAATCAGATTCATTTTTCAATTTTATATTATAATTACGTACCTATAGTCAGATGATTTATCGATATGAACGTGACTACCTAATATCAATTCAATATCACGAGGATCACTAAGAAATACAAATAATTTCGAGCCCAAAAATGCACGAACGACTTTTCCATAGATATCGTATGATAAAACTCTTTCAAGCGCGTCTTTCGGATCAACCCCCACACCTATAAGGGCGTTTCCTATGAATGGTAATGTTTTTGGACCTAAAAAGAAAAAATGTCGAAATTAATATTCAATTTATTACAACATTTTTCATCTCTAATTATAATTTTGTTTATGAAAATTCACATGAGAATCGTAATTATGACGTAATATAAACTGAAAATGTTATAGAAATTGTTCGATGATTATTTTCCTCTTTTTCATTTTCTCTCGATGAATAACTACAGATCAAATCGAATTATTTTTGGTAACAGTTAACTAAATGAACTGAACACGATTCAAAGTTGTTTTTCGTTTTGCACATTGTTTCCATGAATTTGATAATGAAATGAGAAATGTCATTAATAATTTAAATTAGAAAGAATATAAACTGCAAGTTCAAATACGTGATAAATGTACTTGAAACTGTCGTAATTAAAATTGATGCAGAGTAATGCAAAGAATAAATTACTGAGAAAAACAAAGGAACGTAAATTATTTGCTTTTGAAATGCCTTTTTACAGACATATATTTATATAACAAATCTAAATAACATATATAACAAATATATTATATTTGTTGTATAAATATATTTAAACTAAATATACAATTGAATTAGTGAAGATTTACTTTTTTATTCTCAAATAAAGTAATTTGTAAGTTGTCAGACAAGTTGTTGCATACTCGATATCTTGAATTAATATGGATAAAAAAAAAACAAAAAAAAACAATATTATGATCTGTAAGGCATTTTTAATTATATGAATGTGTAAAATTAATTGATTCGATTTTGATAATTTTTGGATTTTCTGTAGTCGAAAATGATTATTTGTATTTGCTTTGTATAATCGTTAACTATTTTGTATCTCGATGAATTTGTATGGCTGATTATAAGTACATCTATATATAATGATAATCACTTATATATTTTGATTTTTGTATTTAAATATAACCTTGAGTATTCTTCTACTTTTAAGTTTTAAATATATAAAAATATTTTCTTATAATGTTTATTATAGTTTTGTTATGTGTATTGTATGTCGTAGAAATTCATATTGTTGAATTAGTTGTATTTTTAAAAAGTTATGATTATTATTATTATATATTCAGTTGTTTATTTTATGTATTGTAATATAAAATTTACAATCATATACTTTATTGAAAATTTTCTACAGAAATAAAAATTGATATCTGAATTGAAAACAAAAAAATCTAGAAGTGTAAAAAACTATAATTCTCTGCACTTTTTTTTAGTAAATTTTCTGTTCGATTGACGGAATTTTGAACATCTTTTATGCATGACTTTGAACATTCTTTTAGTCATTCTTTACCCCGTGTTTTAATTCTTCGTTAATTCTTTTATTTAAAAAAATGTTAACAAAAAAAAGCAATAATTTTCTCCTATCTCATTAGACTACTAATAAGACAACAATGGTATTTGAGAAATGTTTTAAAATGCTCCAAAAATGATTATGAAAAAAAAATTTAATATATATTTTACAAAAACTTTTAATTTCTATGATTATTTTCAATAGTTCCAATATAAAAACTGTAGCTTTTATGTCAATTTAATAATAATTTTTTTCAAAAATATATGTATTTTCATAGCTGCATCGTTATTTTAAAATTTTATTATATATATTGTAATGATTTTCACAATTATTATTATTTTCATTAAAATAATTATTATTTATGAATCTGGTTATTATTATAATTTTCATTTAGAACAAAAAGCTATGTATCACAATTAAGAGAGGAATTGGTCGAAGCGAAAGTCGCCCCGGATTAATACGTAGTCGTATAAAAAAAAATAAAATATCATGTACAAAAAGATGTTTTTTTAGATTCTCGTAATTATTGCCATGCTTAAAATATTTTCATAAAAAATATGCCATATTTTTTTCAAAATTCAATTAAATTTTATCTTTAAATCTCATAAATCAATGCAGTTTCAAAAAATTGATAAAACAAATTTCACCTGGCAGTTTTTCTCCCATCTGAATCATCCGTTGTGTTTGGAAATAGTAGTAAACAGCACCCAAGACCGCGGTGATAATGGCCAAAGGATAGAACACCGCGGTCGGAAAGTATGTAGTTGACATGGACACAGCCTCCATGTTGGCCCAAAAGAGTTTTTCAAATTATAAACACTACGATGATAATACAGGCACGGTCACTTCATGAACACTTCAGCACCGTTTACCTCTGCATCTGGTAGCCGAAGAATTCACCAGAAACAGATCATCAAGTGCAAGAAGATGTCTCAGATCGAGTGCCCGAGTGATAATGGCGCACCTAACATTCGTGCAGAGTTTAAATGAAGGTGCATTTTATACTCGGTAGAATTCCATATCTTTAATGAATTATTCAATGACTTTACCTGCCACGGTTATTTTGCCTTGCTAATTACAATTCGGCGAAGTCTTTAACACGAATTCGCGAATTCGATGTCATTGGAAGTTCGTCATAGACATGTCAAAAGAGTCCAATCGATTCTGGCAGCTTATTGGCTTCGCTAATGGTTACGGTGAACGATTAATCTTGTTGATTAATGGTGTGACGTAGTTTTCGTAATTGCTCTTTGGACAATGGTGGAATGTTTCGTGTTTGCCACGAAGAAGTGATCTTCAGACTGCTCTGTTTTGATACGAGTTCGAGTTGACAGGAAGGTATTCACTTTTCGGATCAGGCATTTTGTTTGGTATGTTTAGCTTATACAATTATAATATAGTTTTTAACAAATGTTTAAGCAATTTTTAACAAATTGCTAATGTTTTAACAATAATTTAATAAATTTTGGTTGAATAAAGTAATCACGAAAAAAAGAAAAAGAAAAAATGGATTAATTTGAATTAACTGTAATTTGTGCAAATTTATTTTGTGTTTATTATTTTTTTTTAACGAGTAAAAGATATTTACAAATTATTCTACAATTCAGCATTTTTTATAATCATTATTATAATAAATATTAAGAAAATATGTTATTACATAAAAATTGTTGAAAAAAATCTATATAAATGTAGTATTGAAATTATTAAATGACGGTAATAAAGTTATATTTTAACAAATTTATATTAGCATATAAAAATCAGAGAATTGAAAGAAATTGGAAAAAGAAAATTTTTATAATGGATAAATTTTTATTTTGTTCATCTCATTTAATTTTACTTTCATTATATTGGCAACATATGAAATGTTCAAAATATATAATTTATTTTATTA
>JABFQD010004214.1:0-12089 GCA_022817045.1 Psix sp. ZL-2020 | reverse complement strand
AGAACTAAAGTAATAAAAAATATTAATGTTATAAATTAAGCAATCATTATATTTTGAAAAAAGTTAAAATGTTATTAACAACTGGAAAAATGTCTGTTTTATCTTAATTTAAGTGCAAATATTAGTAGGACAAAAAATATAATTAAAAATAAATAAAGTTACATGCTTAGTTAGAAAGTTGTTTTTCATTAAAATATTGTTATTTGTGTCTGTGCAATTTTTAAACTGAATGTTCCAAATTTAATATGTGATACTTTTTCAGATTGTGTTGTTTTTAATATTTTTAAAACGTCAACGTTAGTGGAACAATAATGTTCTTCTAATTAAAATGAAGGTAAATTCGATTACTAATTTGAACCAGCTTCTAATTTTATTAATAAGAGAAACAAAGTTTAAGATTAGGGCAAATATTACTTTAATTTTCTGTTATTTTTGTTGCTAAAAAGTTATTATAAAGAACACTGTACTAAATATTTATAATAAAAATATATTGAAACATATTTCAATTTAGTGCTACTTTAAATGATCATGACGTAAATTTCAATTTAAGTAACTCAAGCTGAATATTTTGATTACCGAATATGCGTCAAGATCAAACTTCAAGCAATTTTTAGACGAACGTCCTTTCAAAAATTTTAATGAAAATGAATATTTTTTTAAATAAAAATTTGGTATTCGTATGTTTTGTTCAATAATTTGTGAAAAAACACATTTTATTATTGCAAAAGATCAATAAAAATTTAAAGTTTTTGACCAAATTTTTGATAGCTTTAAATGCATCTGCCAGGAAAAATGATCCATATAGTCAAATTTTTAAATGAATTCTTGAACTTCATATATATCGAATAAAATACAAAAAAGACCTATTTTGAAGAAAAATATGAAATAAATTTAAAAGTGTATGATATTGTTAAAATTTGAATACATGAGAATGGCTATAAAGTCGTTATAGGATATAGTTTCGGTTTAGTTATGGTATTATTAAAATGTGGATATACCACATCTTATTAAATCGCCTAAATTTCGATCTTCACTATAAGCCGTTTTCTTGCACGCAATGTATAAATAATTCCAAAGTTATTTTTTAAATATTTGAATAAATATACACTTAAGAATAGGGTAGTATTATTAATTTTCATATAAATAATATAATCGGATTTATGAATTATTCGAAAAAAATGATTGAATTTTCAGATACCTTAATTTTCTAAGTAATATTACAATAACTATTTCTCTCTTTTTCTTTTATGAGAAGAGTTTAAATTCAAACAATGAACACTCTTCCTCAACAGTGAAAAACTTGGTTTAATCAAATCACCACAGTTTTAAATACATATTCAAATATTAAAGAGTTCATTTAGTTAGATGAAATTTGAAGAAAAGGAGAGAAAGACTTGTTCTTGCTCTTTCATTTATCGCTGGAAATAATAGAAAAGTACATGAAAAACTCTATCATGTTGTATGAGAAATTTGTTAAAAATGGGCTAATTTTAGATCTTAATACGTGAATATTTAGTAAACAGTTAGTAAGCATTAATAACTCTTGTTATTACTTTAACTATTAGTTCCTTCATCATATTAACCGTTAATTTATTTTGGCCACTAAGATTTTTATATTTTCTTTCATTCTTGAAGTAGTCTACCAATGTTTTTTGGCACGTGCCCAACGCACTCTCGTTTTTCGACAGTCAAGTGTAAGATTTCCAATTAAGTATGTGTCTATATATTTTTGAATCTCCGTTATCAACATATTTTATATACCTTAGAGTATATTTTAAGAGTATATTTAAGGTTCTAAAATATTTTTCTAATAGTGCTTCATTCTATTCTTAACCTAAATTAAGGTCTTTCTTTCATTTCATATTCTACTCAAAATCATTTCCATATTCTTGCAATCACTAAAAGCTGGCTCCATTCGGATTTGTTTGACTCATCTGTAGCCATTCCAAATTACTATATTTTGAGACATGATAGGATTAGTAGAATTGGCGTCGGAATAGCTGTCTATGTACATGTGAATATTCGTGCTGTTTGCTTCCGAACTTCCTCTTGTTTGCTCTACTGTCCAGAATTCTTATTCGTGGAATTATCTTCATTTGATAGTCATAAAATTCTTCTGTGTATCGTTTATCGACCAGCTGAGATAAGTTTCCTATCACACTTCTTCGATACCTTTTCGGAGTATATTTATCCTTTCACGGATTTTATCATTCTTGGTGGTTTCAGTATGAATATAAATAATGTTGGGGTTGATTCTTTCCAAATTGCTATATTCGTACGTGAATATGATCTCATAATCATGCCTTGCGAATCCATTACTAATGATTCAGCTTATTAAAAAACTTGATCTGTAATCGAAATAGCTTTGGTTAATGTTCAGTTGTTAGTGCGTCATATAGAAAAAATTCGCTGTCTTAATAAAAGCTGATTACATTCTGATTTATTCGATGGAACAGTTTTTATCTTTTCAAAAACTATTATATTCTGAGACACGATACGGTTGACAGGAACAGCGGTGGCATAGCTGTTTATGTGCATGGTTTATCCGCGTTTTCTGCTTGAAAGCCTCTTCTGGCTTGTCTTATCGCCCCGAGTTTCAACTAGTTGAAATATCGTCATCAAATAGTTGCAAAATTTTATTAGGCATTGTATACCGTTCTCATAAAATGGGCTTTCTGTTTGACCTTTTTAACAATCTCTCTAAAAATACTCGCATATTTTCAGACTTTATCATTGTTGGTGATTTTTACAAAGATATTAATACTATTGGTGTTGATTCTATAGAAATCTGCAATTTTATACGCGAATATGATTTTTCAATCATACCCAGTCACCACACTCAACATATCACTACTTATATGTAGACAAGTTGTCATGTTCTAACTTACCTAAGCTGTCTGTAAATGGCATTGATATCGAATACGCTTTATCAGTTTACAACTTGGGTCTCGTTATCGACTCCAATCTATATTGGAGACTACATACAGAGCGAACTTCTGCCTCTATCTGGAAAACTCTGAGACAGTTACGATACAGTGCTGAGTCACTTGACAAGAAAACTAGGGCTCTATTGATCACATCGTTAATCTTTCACTAACTAACATCTCTGATGCTGTTAATCTTGATCTACATAAAGCACTGAATGCTTGTGTATGTTTTATAACTAGAGCTAGAACACGTGAACATATTACACTCTACTATACAGAACTTGAATGGTTAACGGTCGCAAATCGTAGACAGTATTTTCTCTTGGTGACAGTGTATACTTTATTACATGGACGGGGTCCAACTTATCTGAGCGATGGTTTTATCTATCGCAACATACTGACACAGCGTGTAATTCGAATTCACAATGACCAATTATATGTGCCTTTCGCAAGTCATTTATTGTCCAGGCCTGCATATGTTGGAATTCTTTAAAAACGCCTTGTGAAAACACTTGTTGAGTCTTCAGCTGAGACAAGACTTTTGATAATTATTAAATTGAAAAACAAAGATGTCAACTGTTGTTACAAACCTTATTGAAGATAATTAAATGTAACTTGAAGCTCGAGCCACTCACCGATATTTTCTCGAGCCGAATTCATAATGTTGCGTTCAAGTTTTCTTATTGTTAATAAATATGTGCCTGTAAATTTATAACGAATATATTTTTGTAAATTTTGAGAGCATCATTACTATGTATTAGAATATTTCTTTTTGTTAGTGTTTTGTACATTTTCTTTTGTTTGTGTCTGTAAATAACTTTGTAACCAACTAAAATGTGTATTGTTCCAGAGGCCTTTAGCCTAGAACAGAAATAAATCTATTCTATTCTACTTCGTATACATGGTTAGATTTATTAATTATAAACGGTGTGCCGTTCTACTCGGGAAATGAACTTATTACTTTCAATTACATGTGAAAAATATTCAATTTTACCATCGGGACTTTTAGGACTTTGATGATTCAGTTTTTTTGAGAGATAAGTCATCCGTTGATTAGCATAATGGTAATTTATCTATTTCTTTATGTGACCACCTGGTACAACGTTACAAGGCCATACTCATTAGCACATTTGAATTACACGCATTAAAAAAGTATGTATCGAAACATTCCTCAGCATGTTGAATGAAACATAGAATTAAAGTAGAAATTTTGCTTCAGAAGCGGCTTCCAGCTCGCTTGAGACGTAACAAAATTCCTGCCAATCTTATCTGCGCTTATAACACATAACCAAATAAAATCAGCTTACTTGTTAATATTCGAAAAATTAATTTTAGTCAGTGTTCATTGACTCGATTACTGGGGGCGATAAAATCTTCTGGACAGTCCTGGAAAAGTCACTGGCATTTGCGGGATATTATTTACTCGACTTGATAAAAAAATCTCAATGATCTTTTTAAGACTTGGAAGAAATCATTAGTGATACCTCTAGCCACAACTGACACACCGCAAACCATCTGGGATTATCATTCAATTTCATTACTACTCATTCTTTCTCAAATAATAGAATAAAACGCCAATAAGCAGCTTGTTGACTTCTTCATCGAATGTGAATCGTTGAATTCATATCAATTATGCTTTTTAGAAGAATTTAGTACTCATACCACACTAGTAAAGGTTATTGATGACATCCGTAGAGGTATTGATGAGAAGAAAATTATTATATTAGTTCTGTTCGACTTAAGGAAAGCCTTTGATATGATGGACCACGCGTTGCTTTTTACTAAACGAAGAGCTTTCAACCTGTCTAATTCAGGTTTAGTATGGTTTCAGTCCTATCTTACTGGTAGAAGATAAGTCTTTCATACACGTGATCGTTAATCAAACTGGAACGATTTTCTCCGAGACGTTTCTCAGGGGTCCATTTTGGGTTCATTACTTCTTGTTTATATGAAAATGTTTTTATCCTGTATAAAACAAATGCCACATATAATGTATGCTGATGATTGATCGATGTATTTCTTATGTAACAACTGAGAATTGACATATGTTCTCAGACTCGTGACCTTCGTCATCGTCGCTATCTTAGAGAGAACTCTAACTAAAAAATTTAGGTAAAACTAAAATTGTAATTATCGGTTCAATAAATTTCGTCAGTCAGATTGATTATGATAGATGTATACAAATTTATTTTAAAAAAAACTCTGTACCGTTCTCAATGTCTATTAAAAATCTTGATGTTCAGCTTGATTGCACTTTGCACTGGCAAGAAAATTGTCTTGCTTACGACGATTTCGTTTCTGTGCTAATTCACTTTCATTTGTGGTTAGTCTCCGATTGATCTCTTAAATAGTTTTAAAGATTATAGATTATTGTTGCCTTGTTCATCTCGGTATTTCGTCGACGAACAACGGTGTTCTTGACCCATTTCTTAATGGTCGCATTCAACTCGTTTTCAAAAATAGGAGAAGTGAACATATATCACTACTTTACGAAAATTTAAACTGGCTCCTAGTCGACAAAAGATTCCTACACTTTCTTAGATGCATTTTGTTTCAAATAATATTTTTTGGCTCCCCGAATTATTTGTGCAGTTCTCTTACATTACCTTGGAATGTTCGCGTGTACGACTTGCGGTCACCTTCACCTCGGCTCCATGTTCCAATTCTTTTAGCGTAATTGGTCCTAAGTTCTGAAACTGGTTACCTTCGTCGTATAATATGTGCAACAAATCTTGAGACCACTAAGCGCAGGCTAAGAAGATATCTATTATCCAATAATGTACTATTGTAATTCTAAATTTCAAATAATGGATTACTCTCAAGTAATCCGTTTCTTGTGTCTAAGGAGAATGATCCGAGTACAGCATGACAATGAATTACTGGTAATCGTTCATATGATGAATTTTATATGCCTTTTGCCTTGGTTAACGCACAATCGTTCACATTTCACATTTATTATATATCGACCATCTAGAATAGGTTATCTTTCAAATTTTTTAATGATTATGATGTAAATATTGAGGATTACTCTCACTTTATTATCTAGGCGATTTTAATTGCGATATGAATATCTCTACTTCTAACTTCACGATCCTGAGGAACTTATCTCGTAAACGTGATCTTCATGTTGTTCAATCTGACCATGTTTTTGTGAGTAGTTTTTGATTGTAATTAATCTGGCACGCCATTTTTGTTTCAACATGATTTGATTATCTTCTTGTATAAGTATAAAGCTTCCACACCTGCTGTCTTTCTTTGTGATCTTAAAACTTTTGATCACAGTTATTTCATAAACAATTTGTCATGCTGCGATTGGAGTTTAAGCCTTAATCTTGATTGTTGTAACAATCTGGTTGATACGACAATTCTATATTAATTTCATATATTTTCTCCAATCAAAATCTATTGATCTGAACGTCGATCTCCTTGGCTCGCCCAACTAATTAAACAAGAATTTGCCCTCAAAAATCATCTGAGAGCCAAATACAGAAAATTTCGTTTCTAATTCTGGTTATAGCAATTTTCTTTACAGAAAAATAAAGTTAGATACATAAGTCGCACAGAAAAAAAGGTCACTATATTTCTAGTCTATTAAAAAATCTTAAAAAACCTCTTGACCAGTGGGGTTTTCTGCGTAATATTGGCCTTGTAAGATTTAATGATGTTCAACATACATACCCGGTTAGTTCACAACCGGGTATGTAAACATTTATATTATATTCATAAATCGAATGATTTAGAGTTTTTACGATTCTATTTTAAAGATAATACAAGAGGTGAGTTCACAAAAGCCATAGTTGAATCTAAATCTAGCTGTTCCCGCGCTGATTCTGTATCTTGGCAGCTCCTAATGAACTTCTTGCCTTAATCTTCTCATTATGTTACTGATCTGTTAAACATCTTGTTGCAAATCGGTGACTGTATGTGAGATGATAATATGTATAGAGGTGTGATGATATGTATAGAGATGACAATAGAAAAATTTATTGTCATCTCTATACAATAGATTTTTGGTTCAAAACATAATGGTGTTTTGAACCCTTATCAATCGGACGTTTGGAAAGTCCATAGCACTCACACCACATTAATTAATCGTTTGGATGACATCAGAATAAATATGATCGATCGCCATATCACTTTCTTCATTCTTTTTGATTTTAGCAAAGCGTTTTACATGGTTCATCATGGACTGCTTTTTCATCTGGTAAAACAATGTGATGCATATGTTTTGCAGAATATATTCTTGTTTCCGTAAATTTCGTATATTGAACTCGTCTTTGCCACCTGTATTCGTGCTCAGCTTATTTTTTCTGTAGTCCTGCCTCTGATTGATTACTATCATTTTGTAGATTTAGGAAGATCCAAAAAGCAGGATCTAGTCCTAGACAGATTTTTAAATGCCTGTTTACATTATATATTTAAGGTCAGGAGAAGCCACCACATCTCTCCTTCCTACGGGCGTGTTGACTAGTTTCGTGTGAAAAAGTGGCAATTATACTTTTTGGGATGTTCTATTTATCGAATTTTGTCTGCCAACATACCAAACTATTAAGCTTCAGAACTCATTATGCGTTAATTGTCACTTTAATTGTCACTGAAGCAATAATGGCGAGATAATTTTTTTTCAAGTCCAAAATTTTAAATTGTCTGTTGAAAAAATTGTATAAAATCTTGAAATTGGTGTAAAATTTTATTAAAATAAAATTGTAAAAAACAATTTGTTTCGTTTTTTTCATTAACACATAAAATATAAAGTAAATTTAATACATATATTTAAAATAAAAGATTTTCTTTTACATGATCAACAATAAGGCTGTAGGTCATTTCAAACTTCAAGAATAAACATATTTTTTTCAAAATTGGTCGATCGTGTGCCAATCTTGGTCCGATGGACAGCTATCCATTACAGATAAGATAATCACAAATTGGTATCAAAAATGAATAAACGTGACCTTTGACCAACGGTCTAGTGACTGACGTCCCAGTACTAGGCTAAAACATTTTGCTTATTGTTAACTGCCAATGTAGAGCCAACATTCGATCGATCGTTTTTATTGGCAAAGAATCAAAATTTCTACATGGAGTGATGTAATTCTTTGTCATTCGTGTAAGTAATTAAGCGTTAATGTAAATTTTGTACTGTTGGTACGGGCTTTGGCCAAAACTTTAATAAATGATATTGTAATCATCTCTCACTGTTTCTCTCAAGGATATTGCAAAAATCCTCTATATTTTATTTTCAACTTCATATACCATTTCAACTGGCAAATACCAAGTAAGTGATAATTAGAAGACCCATTTGATCTTTTTGTTTTCTAATGAAAATCAAAAAATTGAAAAAAAAAATGGTTTTCACTAAGTCTTTTTTGAAACGTCTTAATAATATGTCATCTAATTTCACAAACTAGAATTCGGACATCAAGAATTCTGTGTTTTGTTCATGACGAATAATTGGTTACTAAGAACTTTACGGAATGTGCTTTAATATTCACGTAATAATAAAAAATTTTACATAATTAAAATTAGATTCTTAAAAGAGTAATATATTTGTACAAATATATGGTGATATTTTAATCGCACGTACTTTCTATAACTTCTTAACATATATGTATTGGTACGAACATACATATATTTATACACATTTTAATTTTTATTGACATTTTACAATTTACGAAATCATTAGATGATTTTATATCTATTTCTATTAATGGTAATCCATTTTAAATATTAAAGAAATCTAAGTAAATAATTTTAATTAATAATCATTTTAAATAATTATACCTTGATAGTTTTGTTACTCCTCATGATGAAATGATATACATTTACTTATAGAATTAACATAGTTTTTTTATTACCTAGTTAGTATTATGTAATCTTAATTATGTATAAAAATAGTAACATGACTCCGCCAATAAGTAACCAGTCATCGTCCTGTTTTAAGTTTGACAAATCAACTATTATTATAGCTATATATTTGAATATAATTTCGAATTATTTGTTCTGTCTTAATTTTTAATCTCTGCTATTTGTGTTATGAATTTATCAGATGATTTCAACGTTCAAATTCCGATGACAATAATGTTTGTTGTTTATTTTAGTACATGTATTGTAATATGATTTTCAGTAGCAAAATTGTTGCGCACAATGCAATTATGAAAATGCTCGCGTACTATTACAGCAGGGCTGTAACCATGGAAATTCTTTCGCACTTTGTTTTGCCACAATAAACATGTATAAACTAGAAAAAGTGTAATGATTTTGAATACTTTAATCATACTTCAATTTATAAAAATATCAATTATTAATACTCAATCAAAATCATTCAATGAGTATAATATATTGAGGCACCAGACTCAAACACGAGTCATTAAAATAAATCTGTATGAATTAAATTTAAAATTTAATACAACGGCTTGAAACGAAGTGAAAGTTGTTAGTAGCTTCATGCCAACGTTGCACAAAAAATGAATGGTTAAGAACTTGAAAAAAAATTAACTTTAATTATATTAAAAAATTTTTTATTTAAAATAGAAGTCATGTTTTAATTAGTAACTTAAAGGAAAGAAAACAACCTTGAAGTATCAAAACACTGAAAATAACTAATTTTAGTATCTTCAATCAAAATATCCATTGCGGCAGTGTATTATACTGAAGTTAAATTTGAGCGTCGAAAAAACTCATGTATACTTGATTATATATGTGTATATCTATGTATTTGTATAAGCGATGGGATACATGAGCCTTGAGCTCTGTTAATTGTAAATCATGATTCATTCTGTAGCCGTCCGAGTCACTATAGACTTTGTAAATTTAATTATTTAGCGACGAATTATTCGAAAAAAAAAAAAAAAAAATAAAATCTGTTGATCTGGTGGCGGAGGCGTATATTGTAGAATTGCAAATTATCTATTGTTTCTATTAGATAATTTCCGATTATTATTTATTATACAAACTTCTGACGACTCATCACAAGTTAATTACTATTGTTATTCGATTTTGAAAAAATGTATCTGACAATATTAAAGGATTATTTGTTGCAGTGTGTTTTAATTGTTACATCATCAGACCATGATTTATGAAAATTTGTTTGCGAAAATTTATTTCTGTATTTGTGTATTTGGATTATAATTTGTTGAAATTATATTCTGAAGGAATGCATCTTCTTTAACACATATGATACACAATCGAGTGAGCTCGATTGTGAAATTTAACTTACCTACTACCACAAAGTTTATCCACATATACTCTATATTAAATGGCAGCAATGAATTAATTGTCGCTAAACTATATTTTAACATGTGCGTATGTAAGAAATTGTTTCTTAGAATAAATTATTTAATAAATAATAATTTTGTTATTGATCTATATACATATACATATAAAAATCTCTTTACATTGAGAGATTACTAACAAGGAAATTGTATCGTTCGTATTGAATCGTATCTTATTGGCATTTAAATAAAATTATTTAATTTAAGTTCTTATTCACATTATCGTATTCAAACTTTATAGATAAATTTATTACACAATACTTTGATATTCATATTTAAATATTTGTAATCTAATATTCATAATCTAATTGTCCATAATACGATATCCATACTTTAACATCTGTAATCAAACTTCAAACATAAAAATATCAATAAAATTTTGAACCGAAGAATTAAATTCTAAAATTCTCAAAGGCATACTCTAAAAAGTACTAATAAACTAAAATGGTTACTTGGAATTACGATTTAAGGTTTGACGAATTTGGGCTGAGTTCAAATACAAAACTGCTAAAATAAGAAAAGAAAACCTTTGACCCGGGCCCTTTTATGTCTTTCGGTCAGCCGAAAGTAGATCTAGCAATTTCATGATAACCTCGGTATAACGCTACATTGATTGTCCATTTAATTGGCATAGGTATTTTTCGCAAATGCTTGAATGTATTTCCGATTGCTGTCTAACTGCAAAATTAAAAATTGACATTAACACCGGTACGCTTGCGTAGTTCCATTTTTAGTAACTCCTAGCAAGCACCCGATACGCGGCTCTTCTAACTCGGCATTTACCAGACTTTAAACCGAAATAATGAGCGAATACCTCGTTTTCTAGCTAATAATTTATATAGTTTACAGAAACGCAGTAGCGTTATTCTAATATATTAAATGATAGTGATCAGATTTTCGACTATTTATAATTTAATGGTTTTTATAACTGATCCATTTTAATTTAAAAAAAATATGTATAAAATTGTTTCTTAGTATCAAAAATAGTTTTCACCTTTTACTGATTCTTGTGATAATTTTAAAATGTATATATTTCTAACATTGTATAGTATATATAATACTAGGCACATTGAGTTCTTCTTCTTTTATTTTAATATACGTCATTTCAGTCAAATTATCGGCCGATAATTAGATAGCAAACTTGCGGTTGTAAAATTTTGCAAAATGGTAAAAGTTAAATCATAACGTATTCAGATTAATTTATTCTATGATTTTAGTTCAATATCTATAAATATTTTTAAATGATAAATTTTCAAATTGATTTTCGGTAGTAAATTAAATTACGTTTTTTATTTATTTGACATTTTAAAACAATATAAACCTTCATGTATTATTATGCTTCTCATACATATTTTGAGATTCGTATATCGCAGTTGGGTTTGATATAAAACAGCTTATTAATAAATGAAATGGAAATAAAGCAAATAACGATTAAAATCAATAATTTCTTCAAGTAAATATTTCAAAGTGATTTTCTAAATGTTTCCTCAAATTACTTGTACTTAATTTATGTTATGAATATTCATTTTTTATGAAAAAATAATTTATATTGATATAGCAATGAAGATGCTTATGACTTCCATCATTATTTTAAAATAACCAAAAATTTTGTTACTAAAAGTTTGTCCACTACTATTAAACATACCATGAAATAATAATATAATGCTAAGTTGTGTTTTTTGTAATAAAACAAAAACATCATTTGATGAAATTAATAATACCAGTAATTAAAATGTATAAAATAATTTATATTAGTTTGTGATATATTAGATTATAGACTTTATTAATTTTACATCTCTAACCGATTCCTGAAGTGTATGTATGAATCAGGATTTTTATAAACTGAATGTAAATATCAATCGTGAAAGATAACAGACGAGATTTAAAGATA
>JABFQD010004213.1:0-12090 GCA_022817045.1 Psix sp. ZL-2020 | reverse complement strand
TGCTGGAATATTTATGGAATCAGTTCAAAAGGGTTCAGTTCAATGGCATGAACTGATATTGAATCTTGTAAGTACGTATTGGAACTTAGCATACAGAATCCATTTGTAACATCTTCGGAATCTACATTTCCTATCTATCTATGAGCGCCTAACAGGACTACGTTAGATGCTTTAATGAATTGCCACCCAGGGGATCGTTAGGGCCAACTAGATGAATATCCGCTTCTCTCACGAATCCGATTGCGCCCAACTAATTATAACGCATCACGGTTTCTAATTAATTATATAGCTTCAATATAATATTATTTTAATTATAAACGATATTGTGGATTTTATCGTTTTTGTTTAGCATATTATTATTATGCGAAGTTAATTAGGAGCGTAATGATTTGCTTGCCCAATGTAATAAGGCTTTGTAAATATCAATTTATGCGAGTTCATTAAGTCAATGTTACAGGACTGCAATATGAAATTGTTTGTGGATACCATATTATGTTGCAACAAGAAATAACTTGGCGCTATTGGAGAAAAATTTATCAATAAATATAACGCGGCTACACTTAAAGGGATAATTGTACAACTTTTTTGTGCAGATTCTTGTTTGAAGTGTCTCCTATGCTCTTACTTATGTGTAACCAAGTATAATATTCACCAAACATTTTTTTATCCAGATATATGATGACATAACTTCAATTGCTAAATATTTCTAAATGAGACTTTTATGTCCAACAAGAAAAATATCTCGAGTTGATTGGTAAACGACATAATCTTGTTGTCTTATATTATTTGGAGTAAGCACAGAAAAATAGTTTTTAAAAAAATGAAATACACATAACTTATTTTAATAACTTTATTTCATCATTTCGAGTTTCAAGATGGAATCAAACATTTTCCTAATATTTCCTAATATTATTGGTATTATTTTATTCTACGTACTGGGGATATATTGACAATAACTCAGTATTCCTCTACTCAAGCAATTGGAATCATTAATAAAAGAAAAAATTAAATGTATATAATATGTACTGAATTTTTGTGAAATTATATGATCAATTATAATCGTATAAATTGATAATAATTAGACTTATTGCTGTGTATTTTCAGTACGAAATAATTTCACATGAAAGTTGGACTGAATTCATCATCAAATACAATATTTTATATATTAATATGAATGTATCGTTTGCTCTTTATAAATGAATTATGACATCCAAGTTGATCCATTAATCATGCAATGTGTATTTTTCAATGAATATAATTTGGTTTCTGTTTGTCTCTTATGGGTATATGTGAATTGTTGACTAATCCGATCAATCATTATTAATAATTCTTAAGTTCTGATACTACAATAATCCTATCAATATTCGTTATGATTTACTTTGAATTCACTTTGATTAGTATTAAACCCATTTGCAATTTTTCATATTTTAAATGAATTAAATACGGATGATGTTATAAAAACGTCACTTGATAATATCAAATAAAATAATAAAAAATAATAAAGAGTTAATTATACATAACAAACTTAAAACATTTTTAATATAACTTAAATGTGTTTCAGAAAGGATTCGTTTCATGTTTTCTCTCGATGCGTTACATTTTACACGTTTAAGTTGTTTTCTTTTCATTACACATTTTTTATTTCTATTACATTTAATGTTTCAATTAAATAATTATTGATATAAGAATATAATTATAATGAAATAGTATTAATCATCAAAATTAACGAAAAATCCTGATTATACTTCTGATATGACTAATTAAAAATTGATTCGAATTTTCTGTGATGTCATTATAACTGAATGAATTCAACTTCAATTTACATTAAGATGGAATCCTGTAATAAAAAAGTATAATTTCACAATACTATATCATTATATGTAATTATATAAAATTCATGTTTAAATCGTTCAAAATAAATAAATAAGATTAAAATATCTATAGATATTTAAAATTCATTATAAATAAAAAAATAACATTACTTTAATCAATTTATAATTATATATTATTTTTCGTTATTTCTATAAATAGCAAACATTTACAAAGATATAATTTATTCTTATATACACTGAATCAATTTATACACATGTTAAAAAAACTTTGTACTTCGTGAAAAACTGTGTTTATATAAATACTCAACAGTAAATAAAAAATCAAATTTAAAATATGCCCACATTCAAATGTCTTCCATTGATATAAACAAGTATCTCGCTTTTGTTTCTAACATACTACGAACTTTAGTAAGCATTATGTATATATTCTAGTTTTGTTACAGTTGAATTTCCATCACAACGACTATTCATCCACCTGGTCAAAGTGATTCTCGGCCAACTTATGATAATTGCAATATTTCGCGTCTTTGAAGCCCTTCCAAGACAACAAGGAAGAAGGATCGAGCAGGTTACACCATTGATCGTATGAGCCCCACGACAGGTACGGCTCGGACATGCGTGATGACCGGTCCTTCGCGATTCCTGCGGCGTCGCTTGCGTAAGAAGTTGCGGATTATCTAGGACGTTCTTCCTCTACGGGGTAATTAATGTGCTTTTTTCTCCCCGGGGATCCGTCCGAGAGTTCGCCTGGGTCTTAGGCCAGACCCCAATTCTGATCGCTGACCAAGCCGGCGCTTTTCTCACACTGCGTCCGACAACCGGACATCTGGACGCGGGACAGCTGTACAACCTAAACTAATGTGCGTGTACGTTCGTACACAAATTCCTGCTACCGTATCTCGTCGTCATTTCCCTATAAACACGATGCATATGCACACGGATTTCGGATTTCAAAATAAATTTTACCTGCTCCTCACCAAAAAGTCGTTGGGTTTCCCGGATTCTTTCATTTTTGCGCACGAATTATGACTGCGAATGATGAAGGGACCAAATAACCGTGTGACCGTGTCAATCCAAGCGTTATATCTTGTATAAAGATGGATATCAGATTATACCGATTTGTTCAACGAGAGGACTGAATACTTCTTTTAACGGACAATTCATTTGATATTGCGGCTATAGTTTTATTATGGTAAATTAAAGAATTTGAATTTTGGGGGAAATAGTTAAGAATGCAGATGTGACCTGGTTCTTGAAACTGCTGATTCTTGTGGAAAACCATCTATATACCAAGAATATAGGGGAGATATATTCTTCCAACTATTCATTTCTCATACTGCCACTTGTCCACCCACACGCGCTATGAAAGTCAGGTACTCCACGCCTTTGACTACCTGTCGTTGCTTCTAGTTTTCCATAAATAACCGGATCTAAGTTCATTGATCATTATTGACAATAATGAAATTGCGAAATTGATTCTACATTTAGTTCAATGTATAATAGAGCCTATTGTGACAAGAATTTTGTTGTGTTTATTGATTTTTATTTGTTTGACTTAACAAATTTATTTTATTACTTTTTATGATAATATAAAAGGAAATAAGATAAATTAAATTGCATTATTGAAGCATAAATTCTTTTGGTTTTGATATTTATAAATTTGAATGTAAAAAGAATATATTATTTTGCTGGTGTTCTTAAAATAAAAGGAATAAGTTATCATATTGAGTAATAAAAGGTTAAAAATGAGTAAAAATTTCAGACGAAAATTAATATCTAGAATTCAGATTATCTTTGTGACTTTGTGTTGCCTACCTTAAAGACATGATGAGTGTTTGCCAGGAGTTTAGTATAAAGACGGGACAGAAATGTAATAAACGTCGACCTAAAATATAGGGGCCGTCCAAGTACGTGGCTGAAGATCATATGCATTATTATAATTTTGAAATACATTATGTGTTGCAATAAAAATTCAATCTTTATGATTGGAATAAACGTTGTATTTTGATTTAACTCGCAACAATTTCAACAGTTCTAGACAATATCTTAGAAATTCATCGCTTGTGAATAGTAATTTATTTTTTGTTAATATATTTTCTTTTTTATTTGTAAATATATTTCATTCAAAATATAAAGAGCTTAGTTTATCTAAAACCGATCAAGTCCAGTTATTGTCAAGAAAATCAAGAAAAACAATTTGGGGTTATAATGTATAGTAATTTTTCATAAAATTGTTGTATTTATTCTAATTTTACTATCATCATTCAGCAAGTTAATACTTCAAGTCTACTTCAATAATATACAATTTTATAAAATGTATGCTTTTTGTAATAGATTTTAACAATTTAAATAAATGTGTAACTGTCATATTGATGCTCGTAACATCGAGAAGAACATCTCGAGATCTATTAAGATACAATTACATTGCATGGCTAATGCTAGTAACCAAATTGACTAAATCCAAAAATAGTTTTAAAACATTATTACAAAACAAAATTTGAGTCGTGTTCTATCAACTTACCTTGCTTTTATCGTTAAAAAATTGCTATAATGAAAATAATAATGTTTGTAATTATTTTGAAGTTATTTTAAATGGATAATGATAAAGTTTTATTGTCATTTCTATAAAATAATGAAAAATGAGCTTAACCGGTTTTGAAATTGTGCACCTTTCATGATAAATTCACATTATAAAGTTATTAATATAAAATACTGAAAATGAAATTTGTCTCTAGTATAAAATAACTTTAACGTGTGAATCAACAATATATATATTATAATTTTGTGTGTGGTCATACGATAGGTAATGGTAGTATTATTATAACTAGTTATAAATGAAATAAAACCAGTATATCTCCAAATATGCATTTTTCATATTATTGATTGTTTCAATCCAATAATTTTTATTAAAGCAGTCATAAATTATATTAGTTTAAAAAAGTGAAAATTTACCACCTATGCGAACTATAAATTCACCCACCAAAGAAACGGTACGTGAAAATTCCCGTTCATTTGAGTTTCTGATATTCACATGCACAACCAACTAAAACACGTTTTCAAGCGTAACGACTATTCTTTCATTCTATATATTTATTATTACAGATATTTGCTTCTTCTCTTTCAGGTCGCAGGACATATTTCATTCCCCATTGGCGCGCAGCTTTTATTAATATCTAATGATTTCCTGCAACCAAGTACAACCAGTTCTTTCGCGTCTTAACGGTCCCGTCGCAGATAGTGTCCAGCGCCGAAAAGTCCCGGGAAGAAACAGACGTCCCGAGAAATGGAACAAGTTCCTGAAGCAAGAGTCCCGTAGGAGAATGTGCACAGCGTGGGATTCCGAGGATGTGAAACTTGATTTACGTGGTCTTCGATTGTCCGAAACTCGATCTCGATCCGGCTTCGCGAAGTCGATACCGATATTGCCCCGTCCAGCAGAAACGTGTGTAACGTGTTTCGCGTTACGGGTCACTGTGGCAGTCCCAGGACCCCGGCGAGGGCACGGCTGGGGTCACAAACGGTCACTTATTTCAAACAGTTTGTCTCCTGCTTTATACACCTAACTGTCTACCTGCTGGATCCTGGACCTACCCATCCACTTCAATCCACACGTTCTTACTATTGATGTCTCTGCCTTCACACGTGATGCCCATGTAACTTTTTGCTCATTCCCTGCGAAATTGATTAATGATTTTCATTTATACGTTTTATGGCTGTGCGTCTCGCTCAATTAGATTGTGAATTTAAAACGAAAATAATTAATATTAGTTTCCTCGGAGGAAAAAAAACTTTAGGGTGTTTTATGAGAATGCATTGTTGATTGATCGATTCTTATTTTTTATCGCTAGGCGTATTTTCTGAAAATGACTGTAGAAAATCTGATTTTATTGTTGTGTAAAATTGACGTTATATTAAAATGTGTTTTAATCTTAGCAGCTTGGGAGATTATACGGCTGCGATTAATGAATAATCGAGAACTTTTTTGAATGGACTTCCTCAGAATCTTCGTATGATAGCTAGCCGATAAAAGTTATCCCAAGCGACTATAAAAATTTCAATATGTTGTCATCATACTCATGCAAGACGTATCCAAAGTCTCGCTGATAATCGTGATTAATATGCTTTAAAACGTTACATATTCGATACGAACTGAATATCTCGTATTTATGCTTCAAGTACAAAGGAAGTGATTATGTACATTTTATTTTTAAGATATCGAATATAATTATGGCGTTTTCATTTCAGATTTGTTCATTATTTCATGGATTCGCACAAATTAAAAGCACGCTTTTGTTTTCGATGGGAAAAATCGAGTGGAATTTTTTAAAGTCATTCAATTAAAGTGAATGTGTTTAAGTTATTTTTTATGATTATTGAGTATGGTATTTTACAATATATAATTTGGTCGCAAAGTTGCTCATTAAGTAATAAAGTGAATTGTATGCTGTATTTTAAAGACAAGGCGATAATACATATTTCGTATTCTCAAAGCAAGTGACCGACTTTGTGTTTCCAGAAGTCCCGACCTTTGTGTCAACGAGACTCAAAGGGACCCATACTTCTTTCACATGCTTCTCGCTGCCATTTGTGGTTTATTCGCTACTTGGCGTCCCAACAAGAATAGACCACGTGTTTATTCAAGCCCGTTTTCGTGTCACAATATACACCCACTATAATTCTCTGCAGGGCGCAAAGTACGGATTTACACTTATTTCAATTTGTCCTCAATTATGGTATTATAAATGGTTAAATATATATATTATACGTATATGTATACTATACTTCAACAAGATCGTATAATTCAAAATGTCAAATTGTTTAGAAAACGAGAGATTGAACAACATTTACATAGAAAAATGGTATTTATTTTTTAAAGTTTTAGAATGTTAATATTCACACGAAAGTAGGGGACTATTGTATTACAAAATGAGTATAGTTTACGGTAACACAATTTTATTCTGATCAGTTTATCATTATAACGAAGCAAAATCTTATTTTAGAAATAAAAACATATTGAAATTAATTAATTATTTCACTTCGGTGCAAATAACATATTTTTTCATGAAAATAATCATTAAATTAATTTATTTTATTCTCATAAATACGAATTATTCATATCACGTAGCTTTATTTAATCTATTTTTCAGTAATAACCTATTATGGTATGTATTATTTGAACATTCAATTATTGTTGCAAATAATAGCAGCTTTGCAAAACATTAGGTTTTAGTATAAAAACTAATAATAATATTATCACAAAAAAATATTTTTATGTATATTAATTTAACTAAATTTTTGTTTTATTGTGTAAATTTCTGTTTATTTTGTTCAAAATAAAGCGCCCTATCATTAATGGACGAAAATCTCTACAACTTAAAGCAATGTTTTAAAAAAGCACTGAATGAAATCAGATGCAAAAAGAATATACAATGCAACCTGTCATTTAAACCTATCAGAACGATAAACACATCGTGATAATGAGTTCATTGCGGTCGGTATATAAAACCTGAGTCTGGTAACATCTGTCGGAAGTGGACAATGACGCTGTCCAGCGCGACTAACTGGAAGGAACGTTTCCCACACGTGCAAATGCCGATACAATGTACAGAATAAAGAATGACTTTTTCTGTGTGCCTACCGCATGCGGTCACCGAAAGAAATCACTTCCTCGTTCATTCGCGATGCTCTCATTATTTATAACCGGCGGTCAGACTTCTATGCCGTTATCGCGCAAATTCCGAATTTCTCTGATTTTGTTTAAAACGTTTATGAAGCGTGTCCGAGGGACAGCTTCTTGATTCTGGGGGCCTCGATCTTCACCCTCGCGAAAGCCGGACGAGCCGCGATTCCCATATACTAAATCTTGCAACCCAGGCAAGAAAGATTTTGCGTAATACTTTTGCGACGTGTCTCCCTTCCTAGGATATTGCGCGTACTTATTACAAACTTTTTTTTTGATATACGTCGAGGGGTTCCGCACATATTCAAAACATAGCATTGACATCGCGTCGTTATTATTTGATACATCCTTTTCTCGGTCCTTGACGACGCTATTGTTACTTTCAAGCAAACTGAAAGCTATTATACTCAATTCAACATGATTGTACTGCTATTTATTGCTTGCAAATATACCACAATCGAATATTTATGTTAAATTCGTAATCTTTAAACTAGTTGGATTTTTCTAATTTGAAGTACCATTCTTACAAATTTTGAGTAATTTTGTCAAAATGCTTTAAGAGTAATAATAGATGTTTGTGTAATTTTCTATGAATCATATATTGATTTTATAGGGATGTGTTTTAAAAATACTGAATATGTTTAGTGAAAAATGATAACAAAATACTTTTCTATGATATATACGCAATAAATAAACATAAATATACAATTATGTATTAATAAAAAACAATTCTCTTTATTACTGAATAATTTGAATATAAGACACAAGAAGTAAACATATGAACATTTTTAGAGTACCGAAATATTCACAGTACGCAATAAATTACATCAGATTATAATAAATCACGCAGTTTGTCTGTTTGCGTTGCTAAGTTATATCATTTGATTTACGTGGGAATCCAGGAACATTGAAAGACTCCAAGTGGATGTGGAAAATAGTGTCATATTACCGGAAACTCTAAAACTCTGTTAGATACTAACAGGCCCAATAATCCTGAAAATGATAACCCGAGATTTATTAAATCATAAAAACAAGAAAGGTCACGATACATTATAGATTATTTCAAACATTTTCTGCTCGACTTTCTCAAATGGATGGGGCTTTAAGCTCCAGAACAACCAAATGAAATCCGATCTGTATGCTTCTTTTTATACATCTGCATCATTTGTACGCCTTCTTGATTTTTTTTCGAATTTCACGATTTGACCGCGATATTCGTTTAAATTCGTATAAATATAAAATTTGACCAACAAATAATTTTAACCATTATTATTTTATTGTTTAAGCATTATTGTTTCAGCATTTCTTTACAAGAAAGGTCCTTTTATTTTACATGATGAGGAAATCCCTATTTTTGAAAAACGCGTAATCGACGTCACGATATACCAATGAAAAAGGTTTTTTTGTTTCGCCGCTTAGCAGATTTAATAGACGCGGGGATAATTCGAGTCTGGTCTTTTATTGCAGTCCCTTGGATATGTCCCTGCAAGCGGCGTCCGATTTCTCATTTTTTGTTCGTCCCCTTCGAAAATACATTAAATGAAGTCACGCTTCGCGGACTTTTAACGCATTTATGGTCATTTGGCGGTTATTTATGTTTTAGACCGACTTCCAACTTGAGTCCAAAATCTTCGTCTTAGCCGCACAACTTTCCCACTCGTATACGATATATTAAATCAGTTTTGTGGCATTAACGTCTCTATTTCTTCGGCATTCCAAACCAAAACAGGACAAAGCGCATGTGAAAGGTCGCGTACAAATTACAGTGTTTTTTAGTATGCAATGACTCACTATCGACCATTTTACTATTTAATGAAATAAATTTTCCCATTTAATAGGAATAATTAAACATCTTTTTCATTACTTTGAGAAACATGAAATCTCTGGTGGGATTTTGTTCTCCGTTGACGTAATGGCGATAACTTACAAATTCGAGTTTCGGTAGCAAAACACGCGAGATGACAAACGTAACTAACTTCTTGCAGCAGCGTTTGAATACTGCTGTGATTGGCATCAAGTATAAAATATAAATTACTCGCTCCTTCTCGCGATTCTTTGAATTGATATTCCTGTCGTCGCTACTTCACGAGCACTGTGTGATAATGGCGCATTGTTTTATAAGTTTTATCTATCAGTCCAAATATTCGTACGTGCTTCCAGGTCGACGAGCTGCGTCGTTCCCGAATTCACAATATCCACGTCGAGCTAATTTCAACGCCATTGATGATTAGCCTTCTGCTGAATAAATGTTTACGAAAATACTCGCTTAATTCGGTTAACATAATCACAAGGCAAATAAGCCGATCTATTATTTTGAACCGAGTGACAGCGGGCCATTCATTCAACATCTTATCAAAGAAGAATATCCGTAATCAACCACTAGTACAATCTTTTTGTCTTCATTTGACTATAAACTTGCACAATATATTTGTTATATGAGAATAAAATATAGCGATTTATATAATTAAATATGTAGAAAATATGTAAATCAATTTTTGAAAGTTAAACTATTTATGATAAAGTGTTTTTTATAAAAAAACAATTTTTGTGCATTCATGTATAAAAATAATATTTTCCGATAGATTTTAATAAAGAGCCAAACAGTGTATAACAATTTATATATTTTCTGATTATTTTTTTACCACCTCACTTAATTATGCAAAAAATATATATGGTTAAAGTAAAAATGAAAATCAACAAAATAACAGTAACAAAGGGATATTCATTCAAGTCCGATAGTAGAGAGAGATTCAATGAGCAAGAGAGACTTTTAGAGTAGCACAATATACATGAATGTGTAACATAAAAATGATGAATCAAATAAAGGATACGCGAATAAATTCCGTGAAAATTGCAATGTTGATCAGTTGGCTTGTATTTTCGTGCTAAAAATCGATAACTTTGTTTCACGAGTTGATAGTCGTTGAATATTGACGATAATAAATTAGATTTGGAATAATTTTTATTCGAATTTGATTATTGAAGCAGAGAAATGAGCGTAAATTCGTTGCACTTTTTGAACCCGACTTTTAAAGGGGAACAATTTCTGCTTTATGAAATTATAAAAGAATACACAATTTTGATAAAATAAAAAAATTGTCATTTTCCAAAATATTTCCTAATATTATACAATTTATTTTGAACTAAATGAAAAATTGTTAGTAGAAATAAAAATATTTACAACAAAAATATCATTCGCTGTATAAAAGTTATTTTTAAGCTTCTTTGTTTACAAATTTCTGAAATGTCTATCTCGACATTTAATTTGACAAGTTCGTTATTAACTGGATACAAACAATAGTATTTTTAAATAAATAACATTTTTCTCAGTTACGATAAATTAATTCTAAGTTAAACTTTCAAACTGACGAATTGCGTCATTACTAATTATTTAGCTTAAGTTTGAAAATTGAAAGTAAAATGTTTCATAATAAAATTTTAAGATGAATTTGAAAATAAAAAATATTCAAATTTTCGAAATTAGAATTAACACACAACAAATTTAGTTCTTTCTCATTAAAGATGGAGCATGAAAACTACAAACGAGTGTTTTCATTTTCAAAATGCTATCGCATTGATCAAAATATCAGAATTTTGCTAATTGAAATATTAATTTTCAAACGCGCGTGTGAATTTAAAAGTGATTTTTAGTCAAAAATATAAAAATTAATCAAATAAAATTATACTGATAACAAAAATATCAGATGAAAAAAAATTCTTTCATTCAACCATATCAATTACTTATTACAATAATTCATCTTTTATTATTAATTTCAGTGATAACAATGTTCGTATTATTGTGGAAGCCCACACACTACGCATTAAATATGACTACAAAAATACAACTCATTAAGATGTAAATGAAACGAGAATGTCATTTCACCGAACAATTTTCGAAGACTAGAAATATATTAAACCTTCATTATCGATTCCTGAATTGACAGATAGGCATTGAATTTTCGATCTTGCAATGTCAGTATTTTGACTCTAGTTATCACTCCCCCGATCGTTTTATGTCATTATTATTAAAACACGCTATTTCGTTTCACATACAATTTGTTCCGCTATGTGGCTTAAATTACAAAAAAGGTTCTTTTTCAGTGGATCGAATTTTTCAATAATTTTTATAATAATTTATATACAACTGTTCAAAATTAAAATACGAAACATTAATTCATAAAAAATCTTTGTTAAAAAAGACTAAAACTGCCTAATAATGCCATTAAAAATATGATAATACTGTAATATCATTATATCATGTTTTCAATTTAAGTTGTGTTTTAAAACATCATTAAATGATAAAGAGAAAAAATAGTCACAAAAAATACAATTATTATGAAAAAGATAATGTAGCAGATAGTATTTATTACTACACTGAGAAAAATTAATCATGAAAAATTACTATTTAAACAGTGACCTAACCCTATAATACCAATCAACTTAAAAACTTCGATTAAAAACAGAAAAATTTAATGTCAGTAATTTTTTATGAAGAAAACAGTAAATTTTCCTGTTTTTTTACAGGAATTTTCAAGTTGATAGGTATTATACGGTTAAGTTACTGTTTAAATACTAATT